>CATKUP010000726.1:0-78804 GCA_949786385.1 Onychomys leucogaster
CTGCTATGTGTTTCACTTCAGAAATGGAGTTAAATCCACGGTCTGAGTCTTCCTACAAGCAAGACTTCGTTTCAGGTAAGGGCAGTCACTTTTCTGCTCAAACGAACTACATCGTTCACGAAGATCACACGTTTCTCATCTTAACTGACAAGCATTGGATGTTAGAGGACCAGTGCATTGTATCAGTTTCAGAAGCAGATTTGGACTACATATGGTCAATATGTGTAGGAAACACCGTTCTTTTGTTCTGGCACTCTCAGATTACCTGCTGTATTAGAGACTCTAGAAAGCAAGAGTGTGCTTCTCGCTCTAAAGCAGAGTGTGATCCATGGATGAGAACTCTGCTGTGTGTTTCACTTCAGAGATGGAGTTAAATCCCAGCTCTGAGTCTTCCTACAAGCATGACTTCGTTTCAGGTAAGGGCAGTCACTTTTCTGCTCAAACGAACTACATCGTTCATGAAGCTCACACGTTTCCCATCTTAAAAGACAAGCATTGGATGTTAGAGAACCAGTGCTTTGTATCAGTTTGAGAAGCAGAGTTGGACTAGGTATGGTCCGTATGTGTAGGAAACACCGTTCTTTTGTTCTCAGCACACTCACGTTTCCTGCTGTGTTAGAGACTCCAGAAAGCAAGAGCGTGATTCTGGCTCTATAGCAGAGTGTCATCCATGGATGAGAACTCTGCTGTGTGTTTCCTTTCAGAGATGGAGTTAAAATCCCAGGCTCTGTGTCTTACTACAAGCAAGACTTCGTTTCAGGTAAGGGCAGTCACTTTTCAGTTCAAAGGAACTACATCATTCTAAAGCTCACACGTTTCTCATCTTAACTGACAAGCATTGGATGTTAGAGGACCAGTGCTTTGTATCAGTTTCAGAAGCAGAGTTGGACTAGATATGGTCCGTATGTGTAGGAAACACCGTTCTTTTGTTCTCAGCACACTCACGTTTCCTGATGTGTTAGAGACTCCACAAAGCAAGAGCTGCTTCTCGCTCTAAAGCAGAGTGTGATCCATGGATGAGAACTCTGCTGTGTGTTTCCCTTCAGAGATGGAGTTAAATCCCAGGCTCTGTGTCTTACTACAAGCAAGACTTCGTTTCAGGTAAGGGCAGTCACTTATCAGTTCAAAGGAACTACTTCATTCTAAAGCTCACACGTTTCTCATCTTAACTGACAAGCATTGGATGTTAGAGGACCAGTGCTTTGTATCAGTTTCAGAAGCAGAGTTGGACTAGATACGGTCCGTATGTATAGGAAACACCGTTCTTTTGTTCTCAGCACACAGACGTTTCCTGCTGTGTTAGAGACTCCAGAAAGCAAGAGCGTGCTTCTTGTTCTAAAGCAGAGTGTGATCAATGGATGAGAACACTGCTGTGTGTTTCACTTCAGAAATGGAGTTAAATCCCAGGCTCTGAGTCTTCCTACAAGCAAGACTTCATTTCAGGTAAGGGCAGTCACTTTTCTGCTCAAACGAACTATATCGTTCACGAAGATCACACGTTTCTCATCTTAACTGACAAGCATTGGATGTTAGAGGACCAGTGCATTGTATCAGTTTCAGAAGCAGATTTGGACTAGATATGGTCCGTACGTGTAGGAAACACCGTTGTTTTTTTCTCAGCGCACTCACGTTTCCTGCTGTCTTAGAGACTTTAGAAAGCAAGAGTGTGCTTCTCGCTCTAAAGCAGAGTGTGATCCATGGATGAGAACTCTGCTGTGTGTTTCACTTCAGAGATGGAGTTAAATCCCAGGCTCTGAGTCTTCCTACAAGCATGACTTCGTTTCAGGTAAGGGCAGTCACTTTTCTGCTCAAACGAACTACATCGTTCATGAAGCTCACACGTTTCCCATCTTAAAAGACAAGCATTGGATGTTAGAGGACCAGTGCTTTGTATCAGTTTCAGAAGCAGAGTTGGACTAGGTATGGTCCGTATGTGGAGGAAACACCGTTCTTTTTGTTCTCAGCACACTCACGTTTCCTGCTGTGTTAGAGACTCCAGAAAGCAAGAGCGTGATTCTGGCTCTAAAGCAGAGTGTCATCCATGGATGAGAAATCTGCTGTGTGTTTCCTTCAGAGATGGAGTTAAATCCCAGGCTCTGTGTCTTACTACAAGCAAGACTTCGTTTCAGGTAGGGCAGTCACTTTTCAGTTCAAAGGAACTACATCATTCTAAAGCTCACACGTTTCTCATCTTAACTGACAAGCATTGGATGTTAGAGGACCAGTGCTTTGTATCAGTTTCAGAAGCAGAGTTGGACTAGATATGGTCCGTATGTGTAGGAAACACCGTTCTTTTGTTCTCAGCACACTCACGTTTCCTGATGTGTTAGAGACTCCACAAAGCAAGAGCATGCTTCTCGCTCTAAAGCAGAGTGTGATCCATGGATGAGAACTCTGCTGTGTGTTTCCCTTCAGAGATGGAGTTAAATCCCAGGCTCTGTGTCTTACTACAAGCAAGACTTCGTTTCAGGTAAGGGCAGTCACTTATCAATTCAAAGGAACTACTTCATTCTAAAAGCTCACACGTTTCTCATCTTAACTGACAAGCATTGGATGTTAGAGGACCAGTGCTTTGTATCAGTTTCAGAAGCAGAGTTGGACTAGATACGGTCTGTATGTATAGGAAACACCATTCTTTTGTTCTCAGCACACAGACGTTTCCTGCTGTGTTAGAGACTCCAGAAAGCAAGAGCGTGCTTCTTGTTCTAAAGCAGAGTGTGATCAATGGATGAGAACACTGCTGTGTGTTTCACTTCAGAAATGGAGTTAAATCCCAGGCTCTGAGTCTTCCTACAAGCAAGACTTCATTTCAGGTAAGGGCAGTCACTTTTCTGCTCAAACGAACTATATCGTTCACGAAGATCACACGTTTCTCATCTTAACTGACAAGCATTGGATGTTAGAGGACCAGTGCATTGTATCAGTTTCAGAAGCAGATTTGGACTAGATATGGTCCGTATGTGTAGGAAACACCGTTATTTTTTTCTCAGCGCACTCACGTTTCCTGCTGTCTTAGAGACTCTAGAAAGCAAGAGCGTGCTTCTTGCTGTAAAGCAGAGTTGTGATCCATGGGTGAGAACTATGCTGTGTGTTTCCCTTCAGAAATGGAGCTAAATCCCAGGCTCTGTGTCTTCCTATAAGCAAGAATTCGTTTCAGGTAAGGGCAGTCACTTTTCTTCTCAAACGAACTACATCGTTCACGAAGCTCACACGTTTCTCATCTTAACTGACAAGCATGGATGTTAGAGGACCAGTGCATTGTATCAGTTTCAGAAGCAGATTTGGACTACATATGGTCCGTATGTGTAGGAAACACCGTTCTTTTGTTCTGGCACACTCAGATTACCTGCTGTATTAGAGACTCTAGAAAGCAAGAGCGTGCTTCTCGCTCTAAAGCAGAGTGTGATCCATGGATGAGAACTATGCTGTGTGTTTCCATTCAGAAATGGAGTTAAATCCCAGACTCTTTGTTTCCTACAAACTAGACTTGTTTCAGGTAACGGCAGTCACTTATCAGCTCAAACGATCTACATCGCTCACTGAGCTCACACATTTCTCATCTTAACAGACAAGTATTGGATGTTAGAGGACCAGTGCTTTGTATCAGTTTAAGAAGGAGAGTTGCACTAGATATGGTCCGTATGTGTAGGTCACACCGTTCTTTTGTTCTCAGCACACTCACGTTTCCTGCTGTCTTAGAGACTCTAGAATGCAAGAGCGTGCTTCTTGTTCTAAAGCAGAGTGTGATCAATGGATGAGAACACTGCTGTGTGTTTCAGTTCAGAAATGGAGTTAAATCCCAGCTCTGAGTCTTCCTATAAGCAAGACTTCGTTTCAGGTAAGGGCAGTCACTTTTCTGCTCAAACGAACTACATCATTCACGAAGATCACACGTTTCTCATCTTAACTGACAAGCATTGGATGTTAGAGGACCAGTGCATTGTATCAGTTTCCGAAGCAGATTTGGACTACATATGGTCCGTATGTGTAGGAAACACCGTTCTTTTGTTCTGGGAACACTCAGATTACCTCTTTTATTACAGACTCTAGAAAGCAAGAGCGTGCTTCTCGCTCTAAAGCAGGGTGTGATCCATGGATGAGAACTCTGCTGTGTGTTTCCCTTCAGAGATGGAGTTAAATCCCAGGCTCTGTGTCTTACTACAAGCAAGACTTCGTTACAGGTAAGGGAAGTCACTTTTCAGTTCAAAGGAACTACAACATTCTCAAAGCTCACACGTTTCTCATCTTAACTAACAAGCATTGGATTTTAGAGGACCAGTGCTTTGTATCAGTTTCAGAAGCAGAGTTGGACTAGATATGGTCCATATGTGTAGGAAACACCGTTCTTTTGTTCTCAGTGCACTCACGTTTCCTGCTGTCTTAGAGACTCTAGAAAGCAAGAGCGTGCTTCTTGTTCTAAAGCAGAGTGTGATCAATGGATGAGAACACTGCTGTGTGTTTCACTTCAGAAATGGAGTTAAATCCCAGACTCTGAGTCTTCCTACAAGCAAGACTTCTTTTCAGGTAAGGGCAGTCACTTTTCTGCTCAAACGAACTACATCGTTCACGAAGATCACACGTTTCTCATCTTAACTGACAAGCATTGGATGTTAGAGGACCAGTGCATTGTATCAGTTTCAGAAGCAGATTTGGACTACATATGGTCCGTATGTGTAGGAAACACCGTTCTTTTGTTCTGGCACACTCAGATTACCTGCTGTATTAAAGACTCTAGAAAGCAAGAGCGTGCTTCTCGCTCTAAAGCAGAGTGTGATCCATGGATGATAACTATGCTGTGTGTTTCCCTGCAGAAATGGAGTTAAATCCCAATCTCTGTGTCTTCCTACAAGCAAGACTTCGTTTCAGGTAACGGCAGTCACTTTTCAGCTCAAACGATCTACATCGCTCACTGAGCTCACACATTTCTCATCTTAACAGACAAGCATTGGATGTTAGAGGACCAGTGCTTTGTATCAGTTTCAGAAGAAGAGTTGGACTACATAAGGTCCGTATGTGTAGGAAACACCGTTGTTTTGTTCTCAGCTCACTCACGTTTCCTGCTGTCTTAGAGACTCTAGAAAGCAAGAGCGTGCTTCTTGTTCTAAAGCAGAGTGTGATCAATGGATGAGAACACTGCTGTGTGTTTCCCTTCAGAAATGGAGTTAAATCCCAGGCTCTGTGTCTTCCTATAAGCAAGACTTTGTTTAAGGTAAGGGCAGTCACTTTTCTGCTCAAACAAACTACATCGTTCATGAAGCTCACACGTTTCTCATCTTAACTGACAAGCATTGGATGTTAGAGGACCAGTGCTTTGTATCACTTTCAGAAGAAGAGTTGGACTACATATGGTCCACATATGTATGAAACTCCGTTCTTTTTTCTGGGCACACTCAGATTTCCTGCTGTCTTAGAGACTTTAGAAAGCAAGAGCGTTCTTCTCGCTCTACAGCAGATTGTGATCCATGGATGAGAACTATGCTGTGTGTTTCCCTTCAGAAATGGAGTTAAATCCCAATCTCTGTGTCTTCCTACAAGCAAGACTTCGTTTCAGGTAACGGCAGACACTTTTCAGCTCAAACGAACTACATCGCTCACTGAGCTCACACATTTCTCATCTTAACAGACAAGCATTGGATGTTAGAGGACCAGTGCTTTGTATCAGTTTAAGAAGCAGATTTTGACTACATATGGTCCGTATTTGTAGGAAACACCATTCTTTTGTTCTGGGCACACTCAGATTACCTGCAGTATTAGAGACTCTAGAAAGCAAGAGCGTGCTTCTCGCTCTAAAGTAGAGTGTGATCCATGGATGAGAACTATGCTGTGTGTTTCCCTTCAGAAATGGAGTTAAATCCCAGACTCTGTGTCTTCCTACAAGCAAGACTTCGTTTAAGGTGAGGGCAGTCACTTTTCTGCTCAAACCAACTACATCGTTCATGAAGCTCACAACGTTTCCCATCTTAACTGACAAGCATTGGATATTAGAGGACCAGTGCTTTGTGTCACTTACAGAAACAGAGCTGGACTAGATATGGTCCGTATGTGTAGGAAACACCGTTCTTTTGTTCTCAGCACACTCACGTTTCCTGCTGTGTTAGAGACTCCAGAAAGCAATAGCGTGCTTCTTGCTGTAAAGCAGATTGTGAACCATGGATGAGAAATATGCTGTGTGTTTCCATTCAGAAATGGAGTTAAATCCCAGACTCTTTGTCTTCCTACAAACTAGACTTCGTTTCAGGTAACGGCAGTTACTTTTCAGCCCAAACGAACTACATCGCTCACTGAGCTCACACATTTCTCATCTTAACAGACAAGCATTGGATGTTAGAGGACCAGTACTTTGTATCAGTTTAAGAAGGAGAGTTGGACTAGATATGGTCCGTATGTGTAGGACACACCGTTCTTTTGTTCTCAGCACACTCAAGTTTCCTGCTGTCTTAGAGACTCTAGAAAGCAAGACCGTGCTTCTTGTTCTAAAGCAGAGTGTGATCAATGGATGAGAACACTGCTGTGTCTTTCACTACAGAAATGGAGTTAAATCCCAGGCTCTGTGTCTTCCTATAAACAAGACTTCGTTTCAGGTAAGGGCAGTCACTTTTCTGCTCAAACGAACTACATCGTTCACGAAGATCACACGTTTCTCATCTTAACTGACAAGCATTGGATGTTAGAGGACCAGTGCATTGTATCAATTTCAGAAGCAGATTTGGACTACATATGGTCCGTATGTGTAGGAAACACACTTCATTTGTTCTGGGCACACTCAGATTACCTGCTGTATTAGAGAATCTAGAAAGCAAGAGCGTGCTTCTCGCTCTAAAGCAGAGTGTGATCCATGGATGAGAACTATGCTGTGTGTTTCCCTTCAGAAATGGAGTTAAATCCCAGGCTCCCTGTCTTCCTATAAGCAAGACTTCGTTTCAGGTAAGGTCAGACACTTGTCAGCTCAAAACAATTACATCATTCACGAAGCTCACACGTTTCTCATCTTAACAGACAAGCATTGGATGTTAGAGGACCAGTGCTTTGTATCAGTTTCAGAAGCAGATTTGGACTTGATATGGTCCATAAGTGTAGGAAACACCGTTCTTTTGTTCTCAGGTCACTCACGTTTCCTGTTGCCTTAGAGAATTTAGAAAACAATAGTGTGCTTCTCGCTCTAAAGCAGATTGTGATCCATGGATGAGAACTATGCTGTGTGTTTCCCTTCAGAGATGGAGTTAAATCCCAGGCTCTGTGTCTTACTACAAGCAAGACTTCGTTACAGGTAAGGGCAGTCACTTTTCGGTTCAAAGTCACTACATCATCCTGAAAGCTCACACGTTTCTCATCTTAACTGTCAAGCATTGGATGTTAGAGGACCAGTGCTTTGTGTCAGTTTCAGAAACAGAGTTGGACTAGATATGGTCCATATGTGTAGGAAACACCGTTATTTTTTTCTCAGCGCACTCAGGTTTCCTGCTGTCTTAGAGACTTTAGAAAGCAAGAGCGTGCTTCTCGCTCTAAAGCAGATTGTGATCCATGGATGAGAACTATGCTGTGTGTTTCCCTTCAGAAATGGAGTTAAATCCCAGCCTCTGTGTCTTCCTATAAGCAAGACTTCGTTTCAGGTAAGGGCAGTCACTAGTCATATCAAACGAACTACATCGTTCACGAAGCTCACACGTTTCTCATCTTAACAGACAAGCATTGGATGTTAGAGGACCAGTGCTTTGTATCAGTTTCAGAAGCAGAGTTGGACTAGATATGGTCCGTATGTGTAGGAAACAGCGTTCTTTTGTTCTCAGCGCACTCACGTGTCCTGCTGTCTTAGAGACTATAGAAAGCAAGAGCGTGCTTCTTGTTCTAAAGCAGAGTGTGATCAATGGATGAGAACACTGCTATGTGTTTCACTTCAGAAATGGAGTTAAATCCCACGGTCTGAGTCTTCCTACAAGCAAGACTTCGTTTCAGGTAAGGGCAGTCACTTTTCTGCTCAAACGAACTACATCGTTCACGAAGATCACACGTTTCTCATCTTAACTGACAAGCATTGGATGTTAGAGGACCAGTGCATTGTATCAGTTTCAGAAGCAGATTTGGACTACATATGGTCAATATGTGTAGGAAACACCATTCTTTTGTTCTGGGCACTCTCAGATTACCTGCTGTATTAGAGACTCTAGAAAGCAAGAGTGTGCTTCTCGCTCTAAAGCAGAGTGTGATCCATGGATGAGAACTCTGCTGTGTGTTTCACTTCAGAGATGGAGTTAAATCCCAGGCTCTGAGTCTTCCTACAAGCATGACTTCGTTTCAGGTAAGGGCAGTCACTTTTCTGCTCAAACGAACTACATCGTTCATGAAGCTCACACGTTTCCCATCTTAAAAGACAAGCATTGGATGTTAGAGAACCAGTGCTTTGTATCAGTTTGAGAAGCAGAGTTGGACTAGGTATGGTCCGTATGTGTAGGAAACACCGTTCTTTTGTTCTCAGCACACTCACGTTTCCTGCTGTGTTAGAGACTCCAGAAAGCAAGAGCGTGATTCTGGCTCTATAGCAGAGTGTCATCCATGGATGAGAACTCTGCTGTGTGTTTCCCTTCAGAGATGGAGTTAAATCCCAGGCTCTGTGTCTTACTACAAGCAAGACTTCGTTTCAGGTAAGGGCAGTCACTTTTCAGTTCAAAGGAACTACATCATTCTAAAGCTCACACGTTTCTCATCTTAACTGACAAGCATTGGATGTTAGAGGACCAGTGCTTTGTATCAGTTTCAGAAGCAGAGTTGGACTAGATATGGTCCGTATGTGTAGGAAACACCGTTCTTTTGTTCTCAGCACACTCACGTTTCCTGATGTGTTAGAGACTCCACAAAGCAAGAGCATGCTTCTCGCTCTAAAGCAGAGTGTGATCCATGGATGAGAACTCTGCTGTGTGTTTCCCTTCAGAGATGGAGTTAAATCCCAGGCTCTGTGTCTTACTACAAGCAAGACTTCGTTTCAGGTAAGGGCAGTCACTTATCAGTTCAAAGGAACTACTTCATTCTAAAGCTCACACGTTTCTCATCTTAACTGACAAGCATTGGATGTTAGAGGACCAGTGCTTTGTATCAGTTTCAGAAGCAGAGTTGGACTAGATACGGTCCGTATGTATAGGAAACACCGTTCTTTTGTTCTCAGCACACAGACGTTTCCTGCTGTGTTAGAGACTCCAGAAAGCAAGAGCGTGCTTCTTGTTCTAAAGCAGAGTGTGATCAATGGATGAGAACACTGCTGTGTGTTTCACTTCAGAAATGGAGTTAAATCCCAGGCTCTGAGTCTTCCTACAAGCAAGACTTCATTTCAGGTAAGGGCAGTCACTTTTCTGCTCAAACGAACTATATCGTTCACGAAGATCACACGTTTCTCATCTTAACTGACAAGCATTGGATGTTAGAGGACCAGTGCATTGTATCAGTTTCAGAAGCAGATTTGGACTAGATATGGTCCGTATGTGTAGGAAACACCGTTGTTTTTTTCTCAGCGCACTCACGTTTCCTGCTGTCTTAGAGACTTTAGAAAGCAAGAGTGTGCTTCTCGCTCTAAAGCAGAGTGTGATCCATGGATGAGAACTCTGCTGTGTGTTTCACTTCAGAGATGGAGTTAAATCCCAGGCTCTGAGTCTTCCTACAAGCATGACTTCGTTTCAGGTAAGGGCAGTCACTTTTCTGCTCAAACGAACTACATCGTTCATGAAGCTCACACGTTTCCCATCTTAAAAGACAAGCATTGGATGTTAGAGGACCAGTGCTTTGTATCAGTTTCAGAAGCAGAGTTGGACTAGGTATGGTCCGTATGTGTAGGAAACACCGTTCTTTTGTTCTCAGCACACTCACGTTTCCTGCTGTGTTAGAGACTCCAGAAAGCAAGAGCGTGATTCTGGCTCGAAAGCAGAGTGTGATCCATGGATGAGAACTCTGCTGTGTGTTTCCCTTCAGAGATGGAGTTAAATCCCAGGCCCTGTGTCTTACTACAAGCAAGACTTCGTTACAGGTAAGGGCAGTCACTTTTCAGTTCAAAGGAACTACATCATTCTCAAAGCTCACACGTTTCTCATCTTAACTGACAAGCATTGGATTTTAGAGGACCAGTGCTTTGTATCAGTTTCAGAAGCAGAGTTGGACTATATAATGTCCTTATGTGTAGGAAACACCGTTCTTTTGTTCTCAGCACACTCACGTTTCCTGATGTGTTAGAGACTCCACAAAGCAAGAGCATGCTTCTCGCTCTAAAGCAGAGTGTGATCCATGGATGAGAACTCTGCTGTGTGTTTCCCTTCAGAGATGGAGTTAAATCCCAGGCTCTGTGTCTTACTACAAGCAAGACTTCGTTTCAGGTAAGGGCAGTCACTTATCAATTCAAAGGAACTACTTCATTCTAAAGCTCACACGTTTCTCATCTTAACTGACAAGCATTGGATGTTAGAGGACCAGTGCTTTGTATCAGTTTCAGAAGCAGAGTTGGACTAGATACGGTCTGTATGTATAGGAAACACCATTCTTTTGTTCTCAGCACACAGACGTTTCCTGCTGTGTTAGAGACTCCAGAAAGCAAGAGCGTGCTTCTTGTTCTAAAGCAGAGTGTGATCAATGGATGAGAACACTGCTGTGTGTTTCACTTCAGAAATGGAGTTAAATCCCAGGCTCTGAGTCTTCCTACAAGCAAGCATTCATTTCAGGTAAGGGCAGTCACTTTTCTGCTCAAACGAACTATATCGTTCACGAAGATCACACGTTTCTCATCTTAACTGACAAGCATTGGATGTTAGAGGACCAGTGCATTGTATCAGTTTCAGAAGCAGATTTGGACTAGATATGGTCCGTATGTGTAGGAAACACCGTTATTTTTTTCTCAGCGCACTCACGTTTCCTGCTGTCTTAGAGACTCTAGAAAGCAAGAGCGTGCTTCTTGCTGTAAAGCAGAGTGTGATCCATGGGTGAGAACTATGCTGTGTGTTTCCCTTCAGAAATGGAGCTAAATCCCAGGCTCTGTGTCTTCCTATAAGCAAGAATTCGTTTCAGGTAAGGGCAGTCACTTTTCTTCTCAAACGAACTACATCGTTCACGAAGCTCACACGTTTCTCATCTTAACTGACAAGCATTGGATGTTAGAGGACCAGTGCATTGTATCAGTTTCAGAAGCAGATTTGGACTACATATGGTCCGTATGTGTAGGAAACACCGTTCTTTTGTTCTGGCACACTCAGATTACCTGCTGTATTAGAGACTCTAGAAAGCAAGAGCGTGCTTCTCGCTCTAAAGCAGAGTGTGATCCATGGATGAGAACTATGCTGTGTGTTTCCATTCAGAAATGGAGTTAAATCCCAGACTCTTTGTTTCCTACAAACTAGACTTGTTTCAGGTAACGGCAGTCACTTATCAGCTCAAACGATCTACATCGCTCACTGAGCTCACACATTTCTCATCTTAACAGACAAGTATTGGATGTTAGAGGACCAGTGCTTTGTATCAGTTTAAGAAGGAGAGTTGCACTAGATATGGTCCGTATGTGTAGGTCACACCGTTCTTTTGTTCTCAGCACACTCACGTTTCCTGCTGTCTTAGAGACTCTAGAATGCAAGAGCGTGCTTCTTGTTCTAAAGCAGAGTGTGATCAATGGATGAGAACACTGCTGTGTGTTTCAGTTCAGAAATGGAGTTAAATCCCAGGCTCTGAGTCTTCCTATAAGCAAGACTTCGTTTCAGGTAAGGGCAGTCACTTTTCTGCTCAAACGAACTACATCATTCACGAAGATCACACGTTTCTCATCTTAACTGACAAGCATTGGATGTTAGAGGACCAGTGCATTGTATCAGTTTCCGAAGCAGATTTGGACTACATATGGTCCGTATGTGTAGGAAACACCGTTCTTTTGTTCTGGGAACACTCAGATTACCTCTTTTATTACAGACTCTAGAAAGCAAGAGCGTGCTTCTCGCTCTAAAGCAGGGTGTGATCCATGGATGAGAACTCTGCTGTGTGTTTCCCTTCAGAGATGGAGTTAAATCCCAGGCTCTGTGTCTTACTACAAGCAAGACTTCGTTACAGGTAAGGGAAGTCACTTTTCAGTTCAAAGGAACTACAACATTCTCAAAGCTCACACGTTTCTCATCTTAACTAACAAGCATTGGATTTTAGAGGACCAGTGCTTTGTATCAGTTTCAGAAGCAGAGTTGGACTAGATATGGTCCATATGTGTAGGAAACACCGTTCTTTTGTTCTCAGTGCACTCACGTTTCCTGCTGTCTTAGAGACTCTAGAAAGCAAGAGCGTGCTTCTTGTTCTAAAGCAGAGTGTGATCAATGGATGAGAACACTGCTGTGTGTTTCACTTCAGAAATGGAGTTAAATCCCAGACTCTGAGTCTTCCTACAAGCAAGACTTCTTTTCAGGTAAGGGCAGTCACTTTTCTGCTCAAACGAACTACATCGTTCACGAAGATCACACGTTTCTCATCTTAACTGACAAGCATTGGATGTTAGAGGACCAGTGCATTGTATCAGTTTCAGAAGCAGATTTGGACTACATATGGTCCGTATGTGTAGGAAACACCGTTCTTTTGTTCTGGCACACTCAGATTACCTGCTGTATTAAAGACTCTAGAAAGCAAGAGCATGCTTCTCGCTCTAAAGCAGAGTGTGATCCATGGATGATAACTATGCTGTGTGTTTCCCTGCAGAAATGGAGTTAAATCCCAATCTCTGTGTCTTCCTACAAGCAAGACTTCGTTTCAGGTAACGGCAGTCACTTTTCAGCTCAAACGATCTACATCGCTCACTGAGCTCACACATTTCTCATCTTAACAGACAAGCATTGGATGTTAGAGGACCAGTGCTTTGTATCAGTTTCAGAAGAAGAGTTGGACTACATAAGGTCCGTATGTGTAGGAAACACCGTTCTTTTGTTCTCAGCTCACTCACGTTTCCTGCTGTCTTAGAGACTCTAGAAAGCAAGAGCGTGCTTCTTGTTCTAAAGCAGAGTGTGATCAATGGATGAGAACACTGCTGTGTGTTTCCCTTCAGAAATGGAGTTAAATCCCAGGCTCTGTGTCTTCCTATAAGCAAGACTTTGTTTAAGGTAAGGGCAGTCACTTTTCTGCTCAAACAAACTACATCGTTCATGAAGCTCACACGTTTCTCATCTTAACTGACAAGCATTGGATGTTAGAGGACCAGTGCTTTGTATCACTTTCAGAAGAAGAGTTGGACTACATATGGTCCACATATGTATGAAACTCCGTTCTTTTTTCTGGGCACACTCAGATTTCCTGCTGTCTTAGAGACTTTAGAAAGCAAGAGCGTTCTTCTCGCTCTACAGCAGATTGTGATCCATGGATGAGAACTATGCTGTGTGTTTCCCTTCAGAAATGGAGTTAAATCCCAATCTCTGTGTCTTCCTACAAGCAAGACTTCGTTTCAGGTAACGGCAGACACTTTTCAGCTCAAACGAACTACATCGCTCACTGAGCTCACACATTTCTCATCTTAACAGACAAGCATTGGATGTTAGAGGACCAGTGCTTTGTATCAGTTTAAGAAGCAGATTTTGACTACATATGGTCCGTATTTGTAGGAAACACCATTCTTTTGTTCTGGGCACACTCAGATTACCTGCAGTATTAGAGACTCTAGAAAGCAAGAGCGTGCTTCTCGCTCTAAAGTAGAGTGTGATCCATGGATGAGAACTATGCTGTGTGTTTCCCTTCAGAAATGGAGTTAAATCCCAGACTCTGTGTCTTCCTACAAGCAAGACTTCGTTTAAGGTGAGGGCAGTCACTTTTCTGCTCAAACCAACTACATCGTTCATGAAGCTCACACGTTTCCCATCTTAACTGACAAGCATTGGATATTAGAGGACCAGTGCTTTGTGTCACTTACAGAAACAGAGCTGGACTAGATATGGTCCGTATGTGTAGGAAACACCGTTCTTTTGTTCTCAGCACACTCACGTTTCCTGCTGTGTTAGAGACTCCAGAAAGCAATAGCGTGCTTCTTGCTGTAAAGCAGATTGTGAACCATGGATGAGAAATATGCTGTGTGTTTCCATTCAGAAATGGAGTTAAATCCCAGACTCTTTGTCTTCCTACAAACTAGACTTCGTTTCAGGTAACGGCAGTTACTTTTCAGCCCAAACGAACTACATCGCTCACTGAGCTCACACATTTCTCATCTTAACAGACAAGCATTGGATGTTAGAGGACCAGTACTTTGTATCAGTTTAAGAAGGAGAGTTGGACTAGATATGGTCCGTATGTGTAGGACACACCGTTCTTTTGTTCTCAGCACACTCAAGTTTCCTGCTGTCTTAGAGACTCTAGAAAGCAAGACCGTGCTTCTTGTTCTAAAGCAGAGTGTGATCAATGGATGAGAACACTGCTGTGTCTTTCACTACAGAAATGGAGTTAAATCCCAGGCTCTGTGTCTTCCTATAAACAAGACTTCGTTTCAGGTAAGGGCAGTCACTTTTCTGCTCAAACGAACTACATCGTTCACGAAGATCACACGTTTCTCATCTTAACTGACAAGCATTGGATGTTAGAGGACCAGTGCATTGTATCAATTTCAGAAGCAGATTTGGACTACATATGGTCCGTATGTGTAGGAAACACACTTCATTTGTTCTGGGCACACTCAGATTACCTGCTGTATTAGAGAATCTAGAAAGCAAGAGCGTGCTTCTCGCTCTAAAGCAGAGTGTGATCCATGGATGAGAACTATGCTGTGTGTTTCCCTTCAGAAATGGAGTTAAATCCCAGGCTCCCTGTCTTCCTATAAGCAAGACTTCGTTTCAGGTAAGGTCAGACACTTGTCAGCTCAAACCAATTACATCATTCACGAAGCTCACACGTTTCTCATCTTAACAGACAAGCATTGGATGTTAGAGGACCAGTGCTTTGTATCAGTTTCAGAAGCAGATTTGGACTTGATATGGTCCATAAGTGTAGGAAACACCGTTCTTTTGTTCTCAGGTCACTCACGTTTCCTGTTGCCTTAGAGAATTTAGAAAACAATAGTGTGCTTCTCGCTCTAAAGCAGATTGTGATCCATGGATGAGAACTATGCTGTGTGTTTCCCTTCAGAGATGGAGTTAAATCCCAGGCTCTGTGTCTTACTACAAGCAAGACTTCGTTACAGGTAAGGGCAGTCACTTTTCGGTTCAAAGTCACTACATCATCCTGAAAGCTCACACGTTTCTCATCTTAACTGTCAAGCATTGGATGTTAGAGGACCAGTGCTTTGTGTCAGTTTCAGAAACAGAGTTGGACTAGATATGGTCCATATGTGTAGGAAACACCGTTATTTTTTTCTCAGCGCACTCAGGTTTCCTGCTGTCTTAGAGACTTTAGAAAGCAAGAGCGTGCTTCTCGCTCTAAAGCAGATTGTGATCCATGGATGAGAACTATGCTGTGTGTTTCCCTTCAGAAATGGAGTTAAATCCCAGCCTCTGTGTCTTCCTATAAGCAAGACTTCGTTTCAGGTAAGGGCAGTCACTAGTCATATCAAACGAACTACATCGTTCACGAAGCTCACACGTTTCTCATCTTAACAGACAAGCATTGGATGTTAGAGGACCAGTGCTTTGTATCAGTTTCAGAAGCAGAGTTGGACTAGATATGGTCCGTATGTGTAGGAAACAGCGTTCTTTTGTTCTCAGCGCACTCACGTGTCCTGCTGTCTTAGAGACTATAGAAAGCAATAGCGTGCTTCTTGTTCTAAAGCAGAGTGTGATCAATGGATGAGAACACTGCTATGTGTTTCACTTCAGAAATGGAGTTAAATCCCACGGTCTGAGTCTTCCTACAAGCAAGACTTCGTTTCAGGTAAGGGCAGTCACTTTTCTGCTCAAACGAACTACATCGTTCACGAAGATCACACGTTTCTCATCTTAACTGACAAGCATTGGATGTTAGAGGACCAGTGCATTGTATCAGTTTCAGAAGCAGATTTGGACTACATATGGTCAATATGTGTAGGAAACACCATTCTTTTGTTCTGGGCACTCTCAGATTACCTGCTGTATTAGAGACTCTAGAAAGCAAGAGTGTGCTTCTCGCTCTAAAGCAGAGTGTGATCCATGGATGAGAACTCTGCTGTGTGTTTCACTTCAGAGATGGAGTTAAATCCCAGGCTCTGAGTCTTCCTACAAGCATGACTTCGTTTCAGGTAAGGGCAGTCACTTTTCTGCTCAAACGAACTACATCGTTCATGAAGCTCACACGTTTCCCATCTTAAAAGACAAGCATTGGATGTTAGAGAACCAGTGCTTTGTATCAGTTTGAGAAGCAGAGTTGGACTAGGTATGGTCCGTATGTGTAGGAAACACCGTTCTTTTGTTCTCAGCACACTCACGTTTCCTGCTGTGTTAGAGACTCCAGAAAGCAAGAGCGTGATTCTGGCTCTATAGCAGAGTGTCATCCATGGATGAGAACTCTGCTGTGTGTTTCCCTTCAGAGATGGAGTTAAATCCCAGGCTCTGTGTCTTACTACAAGCAAGACTTCGTTTCAGGTAAGGGCAGTCACTTTTCAGTTCAAAGGAACTACATCATTCTAAAGCTCACACGTTTCTCATCTTAACTGACAAGCATTGGATGTTAGAGGACCAGTGCTTTGTATCAGTTTCAGAAGCAGAGTTGGACTAGATATGGTCCGTATGTGTAGGAAACACCGTTCTTTTGTTCTCAGCACACTCACGTTTCCTGATGTGTTAGAGACTCCACAAAGCAAGAGCATGCTTCTCGCTCTAAAGCAGAGTGTGATCCATGGATGAGAACTCTGCTGTGTGTTTCCCTTCAGAGATGGAGTTAAATCCCAGGCTCTGTGTCTTACTACAAGCAAGACTTCGTTTCAGGTAAGGGCAGTCACTTATCAGTTCAAAGGAACTACTTCATTCTAAAGCTCACACGTTTCTCATCTTAACTGACAAGCATTGGATGTTAGAGGACCAGTGCTTTGTATCAGTTTCAGAAGCAGAGTTGGACTAGATACGGTCCGTATGTATAGGAAACACCGTTCTTTTGTTCTCAGCACACAGACGTTTCCTGCTGTGTTAGAGACTCCAGAAAGCAAGAGCGTGCTTCTTGTTCTAAAGCAGAGTGTGATCAATGGATGAGAACACTGCTGTGTGTTTCACTTCAGAAATGGAGTTAAATCCCAGGCTCTGAGTCTTCCTACAAGCAAGACTTCATTTCAGGTAAGGGCAGTCACTTTTCTGCTCAAACGAACTATATCGTTCACGAAGATCACACGTTTCTCATCTTAACTGACAAGCATTGGATGTTAGAGGACCAGTGCATTGTATCAGTTTCAGAAGCAGATTTGGACTAGATATGGTCCGTATGTGTAGGAAACACCGTTGTTTTTTTCTCAGCGCACTCACGTTTCCTGCTGTCTTAGAGACTTTAGAAAGCAAGAGTGTGCTTCTCGCTCTAAAGCAGAGTGTGATCCATGGATGAGAACTCTGCTGTGTGTTTCACTTCAGAGATGGAGTTAAATCCCAGGCTCTGAGTCTTCCTACAAGCATGACTTCGTTTCAGGTAAGGGCAGTCACTTTTCTGCTCAAACGAACTACATCGTTCATGAAGCTCACACGTTTCCCATCTTAAAAGACAAGCATTGGATGTTAGAGGACCAGTGCTTTGTATCAGTTTCAGAAGCAGAGTTGGACTAGGTATGGTCCGTATGTGTAGGAAACACCGTTCTTTTGTTCTCAGCACACTCACGTTTCCTGCTGTGTTAGAGACTCCAGAAAGCAAGAGCGTGATTCTGGCTCGAAAGCAGAGTGTGATCCATGGATGAGAACTCTGCTGTGTGTTTCCCTTCAGAGATGGAGTTAAATCCCAGGCCCTGTGTCTTACTACAAGCAAGACTTCGTTACAGGTAAGGGCAGTCACTTTTCAGTTCAAAGGAACTACATCATTCTCAAAGCTCACACGTTTCTCATCTTAACTGACAAGCATTGGATTTTAGAGGACCAGTGCTTTGTATCAGTTTCAGAAGCAGAGTTGGACTATATAATGTCCTTATGTGTAGGAAACACCGTTCTTTTGTTCTCAGCACACTCACGTTTCCTGCTGTGTTAGAGACTCCAGAAAGCAAGAGCATGCTTCTCGCTCTAAAGCAGAGTGTGATCCATGGATATGAACTCTGTTGTGTGTTTCCCTTGAGAGATGGAGTTAAATCCCAGGCTCTGTGTCTTACTACAAGCAAGACTTCGTTACAGGTAAGGGCAGTCACTTATCAATTCAAAGGAACTACTTCATTCTAAAGCTCACACGTTTCTCATCTTAACTGACAAGCATTGGATGTTAGAGGACCAGTGCTTTGTATCAGTTTCAGAAGCAGAGTTGGACTAGATACGGTCTGTATGTATAGGAAACACCGTTCTTTTGTTCTCAGCACACAGACGTTTCCTGCTGTGTTAGAGACTCCAGAAAGCAAGAGCGTGCGTCTTGTTCTAAAGCAGAGTGTGATCAATGGATGAGAACACTGTTGTGTGTTTCACTTCAGAAATGGAGTTAAATCCCAGGCTCTGAGTCTTCCTACAAGCAAGACTTCATTTCAGGTAAGGGCAGTCACTTTTCTGCTCAAACGAACTATATCGTTCACGAAGATCACACGTTTCTCATCTTAACTGACAAGCATTGGATGTTAGAGGACCAGTGCATTGTATCAGTTTCAGAAGCAGATTTGGACTAGATATGGTCCGTATGTGTAGGAAACACCGTTATTTTTTTCTCAGCGCACTCATGTTTCCTGCTGTCTTAGAGACTTTAGAAAGCAAGAGCGTGCTTCTCGCTCTAAAGCAGATTGTGATGCATGGATGAGAACTATGCTGTGTGTTTCCCTTCAGAAATGGAGTTAAATCCCAGACTCTGTGTCTTCCTACAAGCAAGACTTCGTTTAAGGTCAGGGCAGTCACTTTTCTGCTCAAACGAACTACATCTTTCATGAAGCTCACACGTTTCCCATCTTAACTGAAAAGCATTGGATGTTAGAGGACCAGTGCTTTGTATCAGTTTCAGAAGAAGAGTTGGACTACATAAGGTTAGTATGTGTACGAAACTCCGTTCTTTTGTTCTGGGCACACTCAGATTTCCTGCTGTATTAGAGACTCTAGAGAGCAAGAGCGTGCTTCTTGCTGTAAAGCAGATTGTGATCCATGGGTGAGAACTATGCTGTGTGTTTCCCTTCAGAAATCGAGTTAAATCCCAGGCTCTGTGTCTTCCTATAAGCAAGACTTCGTTTCAGGTAAGGGAAGTCACTTGTCATATCAAACGAACTACATAGTTACACGAAGCTCACACGTTTCTCATCCTAACAGACAAGCATTGCATGTTAGAGGACCAGTGCTTTGTATCAGTTTCAGAAGCAGAGTTGGACTACATATGGTCCGTATGTGTAGGAAACACCGTTCTTTTGTTCTGGGCATACTCAGATTACCTGCTGTATTAGAGACTCTAGAAAGCAAGAGCGTGCTTCTCGCTCTACAGCAGAGTGTGATCCATGGATGAAAACTCTGCTGTGTGTTTCCCTTCAGAGATGTAGTTAAATCCCAGGCTCTGTGTCTTACTACAAGCAAGACTTCGTTACAGGTAAGGGCAGTTACTTTTCAGTTCAAAGGAACTACATCATTCTCAAAGCTCACACGTTTCTCATCTTAACTGACAAGCATTGGATTTTAGAGGACCAGTGCTTTGTATCAGTTTCAGAAGCAGAGTTGGACTATATAATGTCCTTATGTGTAGGAAACAGCGTTCTTTTGTTCTCAGCACACTCACGTTTCCTGCTGTCTTAGAGACTCTAGAAAGCAAAGGCATGCTTCTTGTTCTAAAGCAGAGGGTGATCAATGGATGATTACACTGCTGTGTGCTTCACTTCAGAAATGGAGTTAAATCCCAAGCTCTGAGTCTTCCTACAAGCAAGACTTCGTTTCAGGTAAGGGCAGACACTTGTCAGCTCAAATGAATTACATCGTTCACGAAGCTCACACGTTTCTCATCTTAACAGACAAGCATTGGATGTTAGAGGACCAGTGCTTTGTATCAGTTTCAGAAGCAGAGTTGGACTAGATATGGTCCGTAGGTATAGGAAACACCGTTCTTTTGTTCTCAGCACACTCACGTTTCCTGCTGTGTTAGAGACTCCAGAAAGCAAGAGCATGCTTCTCGCTCTAAAGCAGAGTGTGATCCATGGATATGAACTCTGTTGTGTGTTTCCCTTCAGAGATGGAGTTAAATCCCAGGCTCTGTGTCTTACTACAAGCAAGACTTATTTTCAGGTAAGGGCAGTCACTTTTCTGCTCAAACGAACTACATCGTTCACGAAGATCACACGTTTCTCATCTTAACTGACAAGCATTGGATGTTAGAGGACCAGTGCTTTGTATCAGTTTCAGAAGCAGAGTTGGACTATATGGTCCGTATGTGTAGGAAACAGCGTTCTTTTGTTCTCAGCGCACTCACGTTTCTTGCTGTCTTAGAGACTCTAGAAAGCAAGAGCGTGCTTCTCGCTCTAAAGCAGAGTGTGACCCATGGATGAGAACTCTGCTATGTGTTTCCTATCAGAGATGGAGTTAAATCCCAGGCTCTGTGTCTTACTACTAGCAAGACTTCCTTACAGGTAAGGGCAGTCACTTTTCAGTTCAAAGGTACTACATCATTCTCAAAGCTCACGCGTTTCTCATCTTACCTGACAAGCATTTGATGTTAGAGGACCAGTGCATTGTGTCACTTACAGAAACAGAGTTGGACTAGATATGGTCCGTATGTGTAGGAAACACCGTTCTTTTGTTCTCAGCGCACTCACGTTTCCTGCTGTCTTAGAGACTCTAGAAAGCAAGAGCGTGCTTCTTGCTGTAAAGCAGAGTGTGATCCATGGGTGAGAACTATGCTGTGTGTTTCCCTTCAGAAATGGAGCTAAATCCCAGGCTCTGTGTCTTCCTATAAGCAAGAATTCGTTTCAGGTAAGGGCAGTCACTTTTCTTCTCAAACGAACTACATCGTTCACGAAGCTCACACGTTTCTCATCTTAACAGACAAGCATTGGATGTTAGAGGACCAGTGCTTTGTATCAGTTTCAGAACCAGAGTTGGACTAGATATGGTCCGTATGTGTAGGAAACAGCGTTCCTTTGTTCTCAGCGCACTCACGTTTCCTGCTGTCTTAGAGACTCTAGAAAGCAAGAGCGTGCTTTTTGTTCTAAAGCAGAATGTGATCAATGGATGAGAACACTGCTGTGTGTTTCACTTCAGAAATGGAGTTAAATCCCAGGCTCTGGGTCTTCCTACAAGCAAGACTTCGTTTCAGGTAAGGGCAGTCACTTTTCTGCTCAAACGAACTACATCGTTCACGAAGATCACACGTTTCTCATCTTAACTGACAAGCATTGGATGTTAGAGAACCAGTGCATTGTATCAGTTTCAGAAACAGATTTGGACTACATATGGTCCGTATGTGTAGGAAACACCGTTCTTTTGTTCTGGGCATACTCAGATTACCTGCTGTATTAGAGACTCTAGAAAGCAAGAGCGTGCTTCTCGCTCTACAGCAGAGTGTGATCCATGGATGAAAACTCTGCTGTGTGTTTCCCTTCAGAGATGTAGTTAAATCCCAGGCTCTGTGTCTTACTACAAGCAAGACTTCGTTACAGGTAAGGGCAGTCACTTTTCAGTTCAAAGGAACTACATCATTCTCAAAGCTCACACGTTTCTCATCTTAACTGACAAGCATTGGATTTTAGAGGACCAGTGCTTTGTATCAGTTTCAGAAGCAGAGTTGGACTATATAATGTCCTTATGTGTAGGAAACAGCGTTCTTTTGTTCTCAGCACACAGACGTTTCCTGCTGTGTTAGAGACTCCAGAAAGCAAGAGCGTGCTTCTTGTTCTAAAGCAGAGTGTGATCAATGGATGAGAACACTGCTGTGTGTTTCACTTCAGAAATGGAGTTAAATCCCAGGCTCTGAGTCTTCCTACAAGCAAGAGTTCATTTCAGGTAAGGGCAGTCACTTTTCTGCTCAAACGAACTATATCGTTCACGAAGATCACACGTTTCTCATCTTAACTGACAAGCATTGGATGTTAGAGGACCAGTGCATTGTATCAGTTTCAGAAGCAGATTTGGACTAGATATGGTCCGTATGTGTAAAAAACACCGTTGTTTTTTTCTCAGCGCACTCACGTTTCCTGCTGTCTTAGAGACTTTAGAAAGCAAGAGTGTGCTTCTCGCTCTAAAGCAGAGTGTGATCCATGGATGAGAACTCTGCTGTGTGTTTCACTTCAGAGATGGAGTTAAATCCCAGGCTCTGAGTCTTCCTACAAGCATGACTTCGTTTCAGGTAAGGGCAGTCACTTTTCTGCTCAAACGAACTACATCGTTCATGAAGCTCACACGTTTCCCATCTTAAAAGACAAGCATTGGATGTTAGAGGACCAGTGCTTTGTATCAGTTTCAGAAGCAGAGTTGGACTAGGTATGGTCCGTATGTGTAGGAAACACCGTTCTTTTGTTCTCAGCACACTCACGTTTCCTGCTGTGTTAGAGACTCCAGAAAGCAAGAGCGTGATTCTGGCTCTAAAGCAGAGTGTCATCCATGGATGAGAAATCTGCTGTGTGTTTCCCTTCAGAGATGGAGTTAAATCCCAGGCTCTGTGTCTTACTACAAGCAAGACTTCGTTTCAGGTAAGGGCAGTCACTTTTCAGTTCAAAGGAACTACATCATTCTAAAGCTCACACGTTTCTCATCTTAACTGACAAGCATTGGATGTTAGAGGACCAGTGCTTTGTATCAGTTTCAGAAGCAGAGTTGGACTAGATATGGTCCGTATGTGTAGGAAACACCGTTCTTTTGTTCTCAGCACACTCACGTTTCCTGATGTGTTAGAGACTCCACAAAGCAAGAGCATGCTTCTCGCTCTAAAGCAGAGTGTGATCCATGGATGAGAACTCTGCTGTGTGTTTCCCTTCAGAGATGGAGTTAAATCCCAGGCTCTGTGTCTTACTACAAGCAAGACTTCGTTTCAGGTAAGGGCAGTCACTTATCAATTCAAAGGAACTACTTCATTCTAAAGCTCACACGTTTCTCATCTTAACTGACAAGCATTGGATGTTAGAGGACCAGTGCTTTGTATCAGTTTCAGAAGCAGAGTTGGACTAGATACGGTCTGTATGTATAGGAAACACCATTCTTTTGTTCTCAGCACACAGACGTTTCCTGCTGTGTTAGAGACTCCAGAAAGCAAGAGCGTGCTTCTTGTTCTAAAGCAGAGTGTGATCAATGGATGAGAACACTGCTGTGTGTTTCACTTCAGAAATGGAGTTAAATCCCAGGCTCTGAGTCTTCCTACAAGCAAGACTTCATTTCAGGTAAGGGCAGTCACTTTTCTGCTCAAACGAACTATATCGTTCACGAAGATCACACGTTTCTCATCTTAACTGACAAGCATTGGATGTTAGAGGACCAGTGCATTGTATCAGTTTCAGAAGCAGATTTGGACTAGATATGGTCCGTATGTGTAGGAAACACCGTTATTTTTTTCTCAGCGCACTCAAGTTTCCTGCTGTCTTAGAGACTCTAGAAAGCAAGAGCGTGCTTCTTGCTGTAAAGCAGAGTGTGATCCATGGGTGAGAACTATGCTGTGTGTTTCCCTTCAGAAATGGAGCTAAATCCCAGGCTCTGTGTCTTCCTATAAGCAAGAATTCGTTTCAGGTAAGGGCAGTCACTTTTCTTCTCAAACGAACTACATCGTTCACGAAGCTCACACGTTTCTCATCTTAACAGACAAGCATTGGATGTTAGAGGACCAGTGCTTTGTATCAGTTTCAGAACCAGAGTTGGACTAGATATGGTCCGTATGTGTAGGAAACAGCGTTCTTTTGTTCTCAGCGCACTCACGTTTCCTGCTGTCTTAGAGACTCTAGAAAGCAAGAGCGTGCTTTTTGTTCTAAAGCAGAATGTGATCAATGGATGAGAACACTGCTGTGTGTTTCACTTCAGAAATGGAGTTAAATCCCAGGCTCTGGGTCTTCCTACAAGCAAGACTTCGTTTCAGGTAAGGGCAGTCACTTTTCTGCTCAAACGAACTACATCGTTCACGAAGATCACACGTTTCTCATCTTAACTGACAAGCATTGGATGTTAGAGAACCAGTGCATTGTATCAGTTTCAGAAGCAGAATTGGACTACATATGGTCCGTATGTGTAGGAAACACCGTTCTTTTGTTCTGGGCATACTCAGATTACCTGCTGTATTAGAGACTCTAGAAAGCAAGAGTGTGCTTCTCGCTCTACAGCAGAGTGTGATCCATGGATGAAAACTCTGCTGTGTGTTTCCCTTCAGAGATGTAGTTAAATCCCAGGCTCTGTGTCTTACTACAAGCAAGACTTCGTTACAGGTAAGGGCAGTCACTTATCAATTCAAAGGAACTACTTCATTCTAAAGCTCACACGTTTCTCATCTTAACTGACAAGCATTGGATGTTAGAGGACCAGTGCTTTGTATCAGTTTCAGAAGCAGAGTTGGACTAGATACGGTCTGTATGTATAGGAAACACCGTTCTTTTGTTCTCAGCACACAGACGTTTCCTGCTGTGTTAGAGACTCCAGAAAGCAAGAGCGTGCGTCTTGTTCTAAAGCAGAGTGTGATCAATGGATGAGAACACTGCTGTGTGTTTCACTTCAGAAATGGAGTTAAATCCCAGGCTCTGAGTCTTCCTACAAGCAAGACTTCATTTCAGGTAAGGGCAGTCACTTTTCTGCTCAAACGAACTATATCGTTCACGAAGATCACACGTTTCTCATCTTAACTGACAAGCATTGGATGTTAGAGGACCAGTGCATTGTATCAGTTTCAGAAGCAGATTTGGACTAGATATGGTCCGTATGTGTAGGAAACACCGTTTTTTTTTTCTCAGCGCACTCACGTTTCCTGCTGTCTTAGAGACTTTAGAAAGCAAGAGCGTGCTTCTCGCTCTAAAGCAGATTGTGATGCATGGATGAGAACTATGCTGTGTGTTTCCCTTCAGAAATGGAGTTAAATCCCAGACTCTGTGTCTTCCTACAAGCAAGACTTCGTTTAAGGTCAGGGCAGTCACTTTTCTGCTCAAACGAACTACATCTTTCATGAAGCTCACACGTTTCCCATCTTAACTGAAAAGCATTGGATGTTAGAGGACCAGTGCTTTGTATCAGTTTCAGAAGAAGAGTTGGACTACATAAGGTTAGTATGTGTACGAAACTCTGTTCTTTTGTTCTGGGCACACTCAGATTTCCTGCTGTATTAGAGACTCTAGAGAGCAAGAGCGTGCTTCTTGCTGTAAAGCAGATTGTGATCCATGGGTGAGAACTATGCTGTGTGTTTCCCTTCAGAAATCGAGTTAAATCCCAGGCTCTGTGTCTTCCTATAAGCAAGACTTCGTTTCAGGTAAGGGAAGTCACTTGTCATATCAAACGAACTACATAGTTACACGAAGCTCACACGTTTCTCATCCTAACAGACAAGCATTGCATGTTAGAGGACCAGTGCTTTGTATCAGTTTCAGAAGCAGAGTTGGACTACATATGGTCCGTATGTGTAGGAAACACCGTTCTTTTGTTCTGGGCATACTCAGATTACCTGCTGTATTAGAGACTCTAGAAAGCAAGAGCGTGCTTCTCGCTCTACAGCAGAGTGTGATCCATGGATGAAAACTCTGCTGTGTGTTTCCCTTCAGAGATGTAGTTAAATCCCAGGCTCTGTGTCTTACTACAAGCAAGACTTCGTTACAGGTAAGGGCAGTTACTTTTCAGTTCAAAGGAACTACATCATTCTCAAAGCTCACACGTTTCTCATCTTAACTGACAAGCATTGGATTTTAGAGGACCAGTGCTTTGTATCAGTTTCAGAAGCAGAGTTGGACTATATAATGTCCTTATGTGTAGGAAACAGCGTTCTTTTGTTCTCAGCACACTCACGTTTCCTGCTGTCTTAGAGACTCTAGAAAGCAAAGGCATGCTTCTTGTTCTAAAGCAGAGGGTGATCAATGGATGATTACACTGCTGTGTGCTTCACTTCAGAAATGGAGTTAAATCCCAAGCTCTGAGTCTTCCTACAAGCAAGACTTCGTTTCAGGTAAGGGCAGTCACTTGTCAGCTCAAACGAATTACATCGTTCACGAAGCTCACACGTTTCTCATCTTAACAGACAAGCATTGGATGTTAGAGGACCAGTGCTTTGTATCAGTTTCAGAAGCAGAGTTGGACTAGATATGGTCCGTAGGTATAGGAAACACCGTTCTTTTGTTCTCAGCACACTCACGTTTCCTGCTGTGTTAGAGACTCCAGAAAGCAAGAGCATGCTTCTCGCTCTAAAGCAGAGTGTGATCCATGGATATGAACTCTGTTGTGTGTTTCCCTTCAGAGATGGAGTTAAATCCCAGGCTCTGTGTCTTACTACAAGCAAGACTTATTTTCAGGTAAGGGCAGTCACTTTTCTGCTCAAACGAACTACATCGTTCACGAAGATCACACGTTTCTCATCTTAACTGACAAGCATTGGATGTTAGAGGACCAGTGCTTTGTATCAGTTTCAGAAGCAGAGTTGGACTATATGGTCCGTATGTGTAGGAAACAGCGTTCTTTTGTTCTCAGCGCACTCACGTTTCTTGCTGTCTTAGAGACTCTAGAAAGCAAGAGCGTGCTTCTCGCTCTAAAGCAGAGTGTGACCCATGGATGAGAACTCTGCTATGTGTTTCCTATCAGAGATGGAGTTAAATCCCAGGCTCTGTGTCTTACTACTAGCAAGACTTCCTTACAGGTAAGGGCAGTCACTTTTCAGTTCAAAGGTACTACATCATTCTCAAAGCTCACGCGTTTCTCATCTTACCTGACAAGCATTTGATGTTAGAGGACCAGTGCATTGTGTCACTTACAGAAACAGAGTTGGACTAGATATGGTCCGTATGTGTAGGAAACACCGTTCTTTTGTTCTCAGCGCACTCACGTTTCCTGCTGTCTTAGAGACTCTAGAAAGCAAGAGCGTGCTTCTTGCTGTAAAGCAGAGTGTGATCCATGGGTGAGAACTATGCTGTGTGTTTCCCTTCAGAAATGGAGCTAAATCCCAGGCTCTGTGTCTTCCTATAAGCAAGAATTCGTTTCAGGTAAGGGCAGTCACTTTTCTTCTCAAACGAACTACATCGTTCACGAAGCTCACACGTTTCTCATCTTAACAGACAAGCATTGGATGTTAGAGGACCAGTGCTTTGTATCAGTTTCAGAACCAGAGTTGGACTAGATATGGTCCGTATGTGTAGGAAACAGCGTTCCTTTGTTCTCAGCGCACTCACGTTTCCTGCTGTCTTAGAGACTCTAGAAAGCAAGAGCGTGCTTTTTGTTCTAAAGCAGAATGTGATCAATGGATGAGAACACTGCTGTGTGTTTCACTTCAGAAATGGAGTTAAATCCCAGGCTCTGGGTCTTCCTACAAGCAAGACTTCGTTTCAGGTAAGGGCAGTCACTTTTCTGCTCAAACGAACTACATCGTTCACGAAGATCACACGTTTCTCATCTTAACTGACAAGCATTGGATGTTAGAGAACCAGTGCATTGTATCAGTTTCAGAAGCAGATTTGGACTACATATGGTCCGTATGTGTAGGAAACACCGTTCTTTTGTTCTGGGCATACTCAGATTACCTGCTGTATTAGAGACTCTAGAAAGCAAGAGCGTGCTTCTCGCTCTACAGCAGAGTGTGATCCATGGATGAAAACTCTGCTGTGTGTTTCCCTTCAGAGATGTAGTTAAATCCCAGGCTCTGTGTCTTACTACAAGCAAGACTTCGTTACAGGTAAGGGCAGTCACTTTTCAGTTCAAAGGAACTACATCATTCTCAAAGCTCACACGTTTCTCATCTTAACTGACAAGCATTGGATTTTAGAGGACCAGTGCTTTGTATCAGTTTCAGAAGCAGAGTTGGACTATATAATGTCCTTATGTGTAGGAAACAGCGTTCTTTTGTTCTCAGCACACTCACGTTTCCTGCTGTCTTAGAGACTCTAGAAAGCAAAGGCATGCTTCTTGTTCTAAAGCAGAGGGTGATCAATGGATGATTACACTGCTGTGTGTTTCACTTCAGAAATGGAGTTAAATCCCAAGCTCTGAGTCTTCCTATAAGCAAGACTTCGTTTCAGGTAAGGGCAGTCACTTGTCAGCTCAAACAAATTACATCGTTCACGAAGCTCACACGTTTCTCATCTTAACAGACAAGCATTGGATGTTAGAGGAACAGTGCTTTGTATCAGTTTCAGAAGCAGAGTTGGACTAGATATGGTCCGTAGGTGTAGGAAACACCGTTCTTTTGTTCTCAGCACACTCACGTTTCCTGCTGTGTTAGAGACTCCAGAAAGCAAGAGCGTGATTCTGGCTCGAAAGCAGAGTGTGATCCATGGATGAGAACTCTGCTGTGTGTTTCCCTTCAGAGATGGAG
Organism: Onychomys leucogaster; assembly: GCA_949786385.1. Lineage (NCBI taxonomy): Eukaryota > Metazoa > Chordata > Mammalia > Rodentia > Cricetidae > Onychomys > Onychomys leucogaster. The sequence continues at coordinate 28,471 of CATKUP010000726.1, forward strand.
TTAAATCCCAGGCCCTGTGTCTTACTACAAGCAAGACTTCGTTACAGGTAAGGGCAGTCACTTTTCAGTTCAAAGGAACTACATCATTCTCAAAGCTCACACGTTTCTCATCTTAACTGACAAGCATTGGATGTTAGAGGACCGGTGCTTTGTGTCACTTACAGAAACAGAGTTGGACTAGATATGGTCCGTATGTGTAGGAAACACCTTTCTTTTGTTCTCAGCACACTCACGTTTCCTGCTGTGTTAGAGACTCCAGAAAGCAAGAGCGTGATTCTGGCTCGAAAGCAGAGTGTGATCCATGGATGAGAACTCTGCTGTGTGTTTCCCTTCAGAGATGGAGTTAAATCCCAGGCCCTGTGTCTTACTACAAGCAGGACTTCGTTACAGGTAAGGGCAGTCACTTTTCAGTTCAAAGGAACTACATCATTCTCAAAGCTCACACGTTTCTCATCTTAACTGACAAGCATTGGATTTTAGAGGACCAGTGCTTTGTATCAGTTTCAGAATCAGAGTTGGACTATATAATGTCCTTATGTGTAGGAAACACCGTTCTTTTGTTCTCAGCACACTCACGTTTCCTGCTGTGTTAGAGACTCCAGAAAGCAAGAGCATGCTTCTCGCTCTAAAGCAGAGTGTGATCCATGGATATGAACTCTGTTGTGTGTTTCCCTTCAGAGATGGAGTTAAATCCCAGGCTCTGTGTCTTACTACAAGCAAGACTTCGTTACAGGTAAGGGCAGTCACTTATCAATTCAAAGGAACTACTTCATTCTAAAGCTCACACGTTTCTCATCTTAACTGACAAGCATTGGATGTTAGAGGACCAGTGCTTTGTATCAGTTTCAGAAGCAGAGTTGGACTAGATACGGTCTGTATGTATAGGAAACACCATTCTTTTGTTCTCAGCACACAGACGTTTCCTGCTGTGTTAGAGACTCCAGAAAGCAAGAGCGTGCTTCTTGTTCTAAAGCAGAGTGTGATCAATGGATGAGAACACTGCTGTGTGTTTCACTTCAGAAATGGAGTTAAATCCCAGGCTCTGAGTCTTCCTACAAGCAAGACTTCATTTCAGGTAAGGGCAGTCACTTTTCTGCTCAAACGAACTATATCGTTCACGAAGATCACACGTTTCTCATCTTAACTGACAAGCATTGGATGTTAGAGGACCAGTGCATTGTATCAGTTTCAGAAGCAGATTTGGACTAGATATGGTCCGTATGTGTAGGAAACACCGTTATTTTTTTCTCAGCGCACTCACGTTTCCTGCTGTCTTAGAGACTCTAGAAAGCAAGAGCGTGCTTCTTGCTGTAAAGCAGAGTGTGATCCATGGGTGAGAACTATGCTGTGTGTTTCCCTTCAGAAATGGAGCTAAATCCCAGGCTCTGTGTCTTCCTATAAGCAAGAATTCGTTTCAGGTAAGGGCAGTCACTTTTCTTCTCAAACGAACTACATCGTTCACGAAGCTCACACGTTTCTCATCTTAACAGACAAGCATTGGATGTTAGAGGACCAGTGCTTTGTATCAGTTTCAGAACCAGAGTTGGACTAGATATGGTCCGTATGTGTAGGAAACAGCGTTCTTTTGTTCTCAGCGCACTCACGTTTCCTGCTGTCTTAGAGACTCTAGAAAGCAAGAGCGTGCTTTTTGTTCTAAAGCAGAATGTGATCAATGGATGAGAACACTGCTGTGTGTTTCACTTCAGAAATGGAGTTAAATCCCAGGCTCTGGGTCTTCCTACAAGCAAGACTTCGTTTCAGGTAAGGGCAGTCACTTTTCTGCTCAAACGAACTACATCGTTCACGAAGATCACACGTTTCTCATCTTAACTGACAAGCATTGGATGTTAGAGAACCAGTGCATTGTATCAGTTTCAGAAGCAGATTTGGACTACATATGGTCCGTATGTGTAGGAAACACCGTTCTTTTGTTCTGGGCATACTCAGATTACCTGCTGTATTAGAGACTCTAGAAAGCAAGAGTGTGCTTCTCGCTCTACAGCAGAGTGTGATCCATGGATGAAAACTCTGCTGTGTGTTTCCCTTCAGAGATGTAGTTAAATCCCAGGCTCTGTGTCTTACTACAAGCAAGACTTCGTTACAGGTAAGGGCAGTCACTTTTCAGTTCAAAGGAACTACATCATTCTCAAAGCTCACACGTTTCTCATCTTAACTGACAAGCATTGGATTTTAGAGGACCAGTGCTTTGTATCAGTTTCAGAAGCAGAGTTGGACTATATAATGTCCTTATGTGTAGGAAACAGCGTTCTTTTGTTCTCAGCACACTCACGTTTCCTGCTGTCTTAGAGACTCTAGAAAGCAAAGGCATGCTTCTTGTTCTAAAGCAGAGGGTGATCAATGGATGATTACACTGCTGTGTGTTTCACTTCAGAAATGGAGTTAAATCCCAAGCTCTGAGTCTTCCTATAAGCAAGACTTCGTTTCAGGTAAGGGCAGTCACTTGTCAGCTCAAACAAATTACATCGTTCACGAAGCTCACACGTTTCTCATCTTAAGAGACAAGCATTGGATGTTAGAGGAACAGTGCTTTGTATCAGTTTCAGAAGCAGAGTTGGACTAGATATGGTCCGTAGGTGTAGGAAACACCGTTCTTTTGTTCTCAGCACACTCACGTTTCCTGCTGTGTTAGAGACCCCAGAAAGCAAGAGCGTGATTCTGGCTCGAAAGCAGAGTGTGATCCATGGATGAGAACTCTGCTGTGTGTTTCCCTTCAGAGATGGAGTTAAATCCCAGGCCCTGTGTCTTACTACAAGCAAGACTTCGTTACAGGTAAGGGCAGTCACTTTTCAGTTCAAAGGAACTACATCATTCTCAAAGCTCACACGTTTCTCATCTTAACTAACAAGCATTGGATTTTAGAGGACCAGTGCTTTGTATCAGTTTCAGAAGCAGAGTTGGACTATATAATGTCCTTATTTGTAGGAAACACCGTTCTTTTGTTCTCAGCACACTCACGTTTCCTGCTGTGTTAGAGACTCCAGAAAGCAAGAGCATGCTTCTCGCTCTAAAGCAGAGTGTGATCCATGGATATGAACTCTGTTGTGTGTTTCCCTTGAGAGATGGAGTTAAATCCCAGGCTCTGTGTCTTACTACAAGCAAGACTTCGTTACAGGTAAGGGCAGTCACTTATCAATTCAAAGGAACTACTTCATTCTAAAGCTCACACGTTTCTCATCTTAACTGACAAGCATTGGATGTTAGAGGACCAGTGCTTTGTATCAGTTTCAGAAGCAGAGTTGGACTAGATACGGTCTGTATGTATAGGAAACACCGTTCTTTTGTTCTCAGCACACAGACGTTTCCTGCTGTGTTAGAGACTCCAGAAAGCAAGAGCGTGCGTCTTGTTCTAAAGCAGAGTGTGATCAATGGATGAGAACACTGCTGTGTGTTTCACTTCAGAAATGGAGTTAAATCCCAGGCTCTGAGTCTTCCTACAAGCAAGACTTCATTTCAGGTAAGGGCAGTCACTTTTCTGCTCAAACGAACTATATCGTTCACGAAGATCACACGTTTCTCATCTTAACTGACAAGCATTGGATGTTAGAGGACCAGTGCATTGTATCAGTTTCAGAAGCAGATTTGGACTAGATATGGTCCGTATGTGTAGGAAACACCGTTATTTTTTTCTCAGCGCACTCACGTTTCCTGCTGTCTTAGAGACTTTAGAAAGCAAGAGCGTGCTTCTCGCTCTAAAGCAGATTGTGATGCATGGATGAGAACTATGCTGTGTGTTTCCCTTCAGAAATGGAGTTAAATCCCAGACTCTGTGTCTTCCTACAAGCAAGACTTCGTTTAAGGTCAGGGCAGTCACTTTTCTGCTCAAACGAACTACATCTTTCATGAAGCTCACACGTTTCCCATCTTAACTGAAAAGCATTGGATGTTAGAGGACCAGTGCTTTGTATCAGTTTCAGAAGAAGAGTTGGACTACATAAGGTTAGTATGTGTACGAAACTCCGTTCTTTTGTTCTGGGCACACTCAGATTTCCTGCTGTATTAGAGACTCTAGAGAGCAAGAGCGTGCTTCTTGCTGTAAAGCAGATTGTGATCCATGGGTGAGAACTATGCTGTGTGTTTCCCTTCAGAAATCGAGTTAAATCCCAGACTCTGTGTCTTCCTACAAGCAAGACTTCGTTTAAGGTCAGGGCAGTCACTTTTCTGCTCAAACGAACTACATCTTTCATGAAGCTCACACGTTTCCCATCTTAACTGAAAAGCATTGGATGTTAGAGGACCAGTGCTTTGTATCAGTTTCAGAAGAAGAGTTGGACTACATAAGGTTAGTATGTGTACGAAACTCCGTTCTTTTGTTCTGGGCACACTCAGATTTCCTGCTGTATTAGAGACTCTAGAGAGCAAGAGCGTGCTTCTTGCTGTAAAGCAGATTGTGATCCATGGGTGAGAACTATGCTGTGTGTTTCCCTTCAGAAATCGAGTTAAATCCCAGGCTCTGTGTCTTCCTATAAGCAAGACTTCGTTTCAGGTAAGGGAAGTCACTTGTCATATCAAACGAACTACATAGTTACACGAAGCTCACACGTTTCTCATCCTAACAGACAAGCATTGCATGTTAGAGGACCAGTGCTTTGTATCAGTTTCAGAAGCAGAGTTGGACTACATATGGTCCGTATGTGTAGGAAACACCGTTCTTTTGTTCTGGGCATACTCAGATTACCTGCTGTATTAGAGACTCTAGAAAGCAAGAGCGTGCTTCTCGCTCTACAGCAGAGTGTGATCCATGGATGAAAACTCTGCTGTGTGTTTCCCTTCAGAGATGTAGTTAAATCCCAGGCTCTGTGTCTTACTACAAGCAAGACTTCGTTACAGGTAAGGGCAGTTACTTTTCAGTTCAAAGGAACTACATCATTCTCAAAGCTCACACGTTTCTCATCTTAACTGACAAGCATTGGATTTTAGAGGACCAGTGCTTTGTATCAGTTTCAGAAGCAGAGTTGGACTATATAATGTCCTTATGTGTAGGAAACAGCGTTCTTTTGTTCTCAGCACACTCACGTTTCCTGCTGTCTTAGAGACTCTAGAAAGCAAAGGCATGCTTCTTGTTCTAAAGCAGAGGGTGATCAATGGATGATTACACTGCTGTGTGCTTCACTTCAGAAATGGAGTTAAATCCCAAGCTCTGAGTCTTCCTACAAGCAAGACTTCGTTTCAGGTAAGGGCAGTCACTTGTCAGCTCAAACGAATTACATCGTTCACGAAGCTCACACGTTTCTCATCTTAACAGACAAGCATTGGATGTTAGAGGACCAGTGCTTTGTATCAGTTTCAGAAGCAGAGTTGGACTAGATATGGTCCGTAGGTATAGGAAACACCGTTCTTTTGTTCTCAGCACACTCACGTTTCCTGCTGTGTTAGAGACTCCAGAAAGCAAGAGCATGCTTCTCGCTCTAAAGCAGAGTGTGATCCATGGATATGAACTCTGTTGTGTGTTTCCCTTCAGAGATGGAGTTAAATCCCAGGCTCTGTGTCTTACTACAAGCAAGACTTATTTTCAGGTAAGGGCAGTCACTTTTCTGCTCAAACGAACTACATCGTTCACGAAGATCACACGTTTCTCATCTTAACTGACAAGCATTGGATGTTAGAGGACCAGTGCTTTGTATCAGTTTCAGAAGCAGAGTTGGACTATATGGTCCGTATGTGTAGGAAACAGCGTTCTTTTGTTCTCAGCGCACTCACGTTTCTTGCTGTCTTAGAGACTCTAGAAAGCAAGAGCGTGCTTCTCGCTCTAAAGCAGAGTGTGACCCATGGATGAGAACTCTGCTATGTGTTTCCTATCAGAGATGGAGTTAAATCCCAGGCTCTGTGTCTTACTACTAGCAAGACTTCCTTACAGGTAAGGGCAGTCACTTTTCAGTTCAAAGGTACTACATCATTCTCAAAGCTCACGCGTTTCTCATCTTACCTGACAAGCATTTGATGTTAGAGGACCAGTGCATTGTGTCACTTACAGAAACAGAGTTGGACTAGATATGGTCCGTATGTGTAGGAAACACCGTTCTTTTGTTCTCAGCGCACTCACGTTTCCTGCTGTCTTAGAGACTCTAGAAAGCAAGAGCGTGCTTCTTGCTGTAAAGCAGAGTGTGATCCATGGGTGAGAACTATGCTGTGTGTTTCCCTTCAGAAATGGAGCTAAATCCCAGGCTCTGTGTCTTCCTATAAGCAAGAATTCGTTTCAGGTAAGGGCAGTCACTTTTCTTCTCAAACGAACTACATCGTTCACGAAGCTCACACGTTTCTCATCTTAACAGACAAGCATTGGATGTTAGAGGACCAGTGCTTTGTATCAGTTTCAGAACCAGAGTTGGACTAGATATGGTCCGTATGTGTAGGAAACAGCATTCCTTTGTTCTCAGCGCACTCACGTTTCCTGCTGTCTTAGAGACTCTAGAAAGCAAGAGCGTGCTTTTTGTTCTAAAGCAGAATGTGATCAATGGATGAGAACACTGCTGTGTGTTTCACTTCAGAAATGGAGTTAAATCCCAGGCTCTGGGTCTTCCTACAAGCAAGACTTCGTTTCAGGTAAGGGCAGTCACTTTTCTGCTCAAACGAACTACATCGTTCACGAAGATCACACGTTTCTCATCTTAACTGACAAGCATTGGATGTTAGAGAACCAGTGCATTGTATCAGTTTCAGAAGCAGATTTGGACTACATATGGTCCGTATGTGTAGGAAACACCGTTCTTTTGTTCTGGGCATACTCAGATTACCTGCTGTATTAGAGACTCTAGAAAGCAAGAGCGTGCTTCTCGCTCTACAGCAGAGTGTGATCCATGGATGAAAACTCTGCTGTGTGTTTCCCTTCAGAGATGTAGTTAAATCCCAGGCCCTGTGTCTTACTACAAGCAAGACTTCGTTACAGGTAAGGGCAGTCACTTTTCAGTTCAAAGGAACTACATCATTCTCAAAGCTCACACGTTTCTCATCTTAACTGACAAGCATTGGATTTTAGAGGACCAGTGCTTTGTATCAGTTTCAGAAGCAGAGTTGGACTATATAATGTCCTTATGTGTAGGAAACAGCGTTCTTTTGTTCTCAGCACACTCACGTTTCCTGCTGTCTTAGAGACTCTAGAAAGCAAAGGCATGCTTCTTGTTCTAAAGCAGAGGGTGATCAATGGATGATTACACTGCTGTGTGTTTCACTTCAGAAATGGAGTTAAATCCCAAACTCTGAGTCTTCCTATAAGCAAGACTTCGTTTCAGGTAAGGGCAGTCACTTGTCAGCTCAAACAAATTACATCGTTCACGAAGCTCACACGTTTCTCATCTTAACAGACAAGCATTGGATGTTAGAGGAACAGTGCTTTGTATCAGTTTCAGAAGCAGAGTTGGACTAGATATGGTCCGTAGGTGTAGGAAACACCGTTCTTTTGTTCTCAGCACACTCACGTTTCCTGCTGTGTTAGAGACTCCAGAAAGCAAGAGCGTGATTCTGGCTCGAAAGCAGAGTGTGATCCATGGATGAGAACTCTGCTGTGTGTTTCCCTTCAGAGATGGAGTTAAATCCCAGGCCCTGTGTCTTACTACAAGCAAGACTTCGTTACAGGTAAGGGCAGTCACTTTTCAGTTCAAAGGAACTACATCATTCTCAAAGCTCACACGTTTCTCATCTTAACTGACAAGCATTGGATGTTAGAGGACCGGTGCTTTGTGTCACTTACAGAAACAGAGTTGGACTAGATATGGTCCGTATGTGTAGGAAACACCTTTCTTTTGTTCTCAGCACACTCACGTTTCCTGCTGTGTTAGAGACTCCAGAAAGCAAGAGCGTGATTCTGGCTCGAAAGCAGAGTGTGATCCATGGATGAGAACTCTGCTGTGTGTTTCCCTTCAGAGATGGAGTTAAATCCCAGGCCCTGTGTCTTACTACAAGCAGGACTTCGTTACAGGTAAGGGCAGTCACTTTTCAGTTCAAAGGAACTACATCATTCTCAAAGCTCACACGTTTCTCATCTTAACTGACAAGCATTGGATTTTAGAGGACCAGTGCTTTGTATCAGTTTCAGAATCAGAGTTGGACTATATAATGTCCTTATGTGTAGGAAACACCGTTCTTTTGTTCTCAGCACACTCACGTTTCCTGCTGTGTTAGAGACTCCAGAAAGCAAGAGCATGCTTCTCGCTCTAAAGCAGAGTGTGATCCATGGATATGAACTCTGTTGTGTGTTTCCCTTCAGAGATGGAGTTAAATCCCAGGCTCTGTGTCTTACTACAAGCAAGACTTCGTTACAGGTAAGGGCAGTCACTTATCAATTCAAAGGAACTACTTCATTCTAAAGCTCACACGTTTCTCATCTTAACTGACAAGCATTGGATGTTAGAGGACCAGTGCTTTGTATCAGTTTCAGAAGCAGAGTTGGACTAGATACGGTCTGTATGTATAGGAAACACCGTTCTTTTGTTCTCAGCACACAGACGTTTCCTGCTGTGTTAGAGACTCCAGAAAGCAAGAGCGTGCTTCTTGTTCTAAAGCAGAGTGTGATCAATGGATGAGAACACTGCTGTGTGTTTCACTTCAGAAATGGAGTTAAATCCCAGGCTCTGAGTCTTCCTACAAGCAAGACTTCATTTCAGGTAAGGGCAGTCACTTTTCTGCTCAAACGAACTATATCGTTCACGAAGATCACACGTTTCTCATCTTAACTGACAAGCATTGGATGTTAGAGGACCAGTGCATTGTATCAGTTTCAGAAGCAGATTTGGACTAGATATGGTCCGTATGTGTAGGAAACACCGTTATTTTTTTCTCAGCGCACTCACGTTTCCTGCTGTCTTAGAGACTTTAGAAAGCAAGAGCGTGCTTCTCGCTCTAAAGCAGATTGTGATGCATGGATGAGAACTATGCTGTGTGTTTCCCTTCAGAAATGGAGTTAAATCCCAGACTCTGTGTCTTCCTACAAGCAAGACTTCGTTTAAGGTCAGGGCAGTCACTTTTCTGCTCAAACGAACTACATCTTTCATGAAGCTCACACGTTTCCCATCTTAACTGAAAAGCATTGGATGTTAGAGGACCAGTGCTTTGTATCAGTTTCAGAAGAAGAGTTGGACTACATAAGGTTAGTATGTGTATGAAACTCCGTTCTTTTGTTCTGGGCACACTCAGATTTCCTGCTGTATTAGAGACTCTAGAGAGCAAGAGCGTGCTTCTTGCTGTAAAGCAGATTGTGATCCATGGGTGAGAACTATGCTGTGTGTTTCCCTTCAGAAATCGAGTTAAATCCCAGGCTCTGTGTCTTCCTATAAGCAAGACTTCGTTTCAGGTAAGGGAAGTCACTTGTCATATCAAACGAACTACATAGTTACACGAAGCTCACACGTTTCTCATCCTAACAGACAAGCATTGCATGTTAGAGGACCAGTGCTTTGTATCAGTTTCAGAAGCAGAGTTGGACTACATATGGTCCGTATGTGTAGGAAACACCGTTCTTTTGTTCTGGGCATACTCAGATTACCTGCTGTATTAGAGACTCTAGAAAGCAAGAGCGTGCTTCTCGCTCTACAGCAGAGTGTGATCCATGGATGAAAACTCTGCTGTGTGTTTCCCTTCAGAGATGTAGTTAAATCCCAGGCTCTGTGTCTTACTACAATCAAGACTTTGTTACAGGTAAGGGCAGTTACTTTTCAGTTCAAAGGAACTACATCATTCTCAAAGCTCACACGTTTCTCATCTTAACTGACAAGCATTGGATTTTAGAGGACCAGTGCTTTGTATCAGTTTCAGAAGCAGAGTTGGACTATATAATGTCCTTATGTGTAGGAAACAGCGTTCTTTTGTTCTCAGCACACTCACGTTTCCTGCTGTCTTAGAGACTCTAGAAAGCAAAGGCATGCTTCTTGTTCTAAAGCAGAGGGTGATCAATGGATGATTACACTGCTGTGTGCTTCACTTCAGAAATGGAGTTAAATCCCAAGCTCTGAGTCTTCCTACAAGCAAGACTTCGTTTCAGGTAAGGGCAGTCACTTGTCAGCTCAAACGAATTACATCGTTCACGAAGCTCACACGTTTCTCATCTTAACAGACAAGCATTGGATGTTAGAGGACCAGTGCTTTGTATCAGTTTCAGAAGCAGAGTTGGACTAGATATGGTCCGTAGGTGTAGGAAACACCGTTCTTTTGTTCTCAGCACACTCACGTTTCCTGCTGTGTTATAGACTCCAGAAAGCAAGAGCATGCTTCTCGCTCTAAAGCAGAGTGTGATCCATGGATATGAACTCTGTTGTGTGTTTCCCTTCAGAGATGGAGTTAAATCCCAGGCTCTGTGTCTTACTACAAGCAAGACTTATTTTCAGGTAAGGGCAGTCACTTTTCTGCTCAAACGAACTACATCGTTCACGAAGATCACACGTTTCTCATCTTAACTGACAAGCATTGGATGTTAGAGGACCAGTGCTTTGTATCAGTTTCAGAAGCAGAGTTGGACTATATGGTCCGTATGTGTAGGAAACAGCGTTCTTTTGTTCTCAGCGCACTCACGTTTCTTGCTGTCTTAGAGACTCTAGAAAGCAAGAGCGTGCTTCTCGCTCTAAAGCAGAGTGTGACCCATGGATGAGAACTCTGCTATGTGTTTCCTATCAGAGATGGAGTTAAATCCCAGGCTCTGTGTCTTACTACTAGCAAGACTTCCTTACAGGTAAGGGCAGTCACTTTTCAGTTCAAAGGTACTACATCATTCTCAAAGCTCACGCGTTTCTCATCTTACCTGACAAGCATTTGATGTTAGAAGACCAGTGCATTGTGTCACTTACAGAAACAGAGTTGGACTAGATATGGTCCGTATGTGTAGGAAACACCGTTCTTTTGTTCTCAGCGCACTCACGTTTCCTGCTGTCTTAGAGACTCTAGAAAGCAAGAGCGTGCTTCTTGCTGTAAAGCAGAGTGTGATCCATGGGTGAGAACTATGCTGTGTGTTTCCCTTCAGAAATGGAGCTAAATCCCAGGCTCTGTGTCTTCCTATAAGCAAGAATTCGTTTCAGGTAAGGGCAGTCACTTTTCTTCTCAAACGAACTACATCGTTCACGAAGCTCACACGTTTCTCATCTTAACAGACAAGCATTGGATGTTAGAGGACCAGTGCTTTGTATCAGTTTCAGAACCAGAGTTGGACTAGATATGGTCCGTATGTGTAGGAAACAGCGTTCTTTTGTTCTCAGCGCACTCACGTTTCCTGCTGTCTTAGAGACTCTAGAAAGCAAGAGCGTGCTTTTTGTTCTAAAGCAGAATGTGATCAATGGATGAGAACACTGCTGTGTGTTTCACTTCAGAAATGGAGTTAAATCCCAGGCTCTGGGTCTTCCTACAAGCAAGACTTCGTTTCAGGTAAGGGCAGTCACTTTTCTGCTCAAACGAACTACATCGTTCACGAAGATCACACGTTTCTCATCTTAACTGACAAGCATTGGATGTTAGAGAACCAGTGCATTGTATCAGTTTCAGAAGCAGATTTGGACTACATATGGTCCGTATGTGTAGGAAACACCGTTCTTTTGTTCTGGGCATACTCAGATTACCTGCTGTATTAGAGACTCTAGAAAGCAAGAGCGTGCTTCTCGCTCTACAGCAGAGTGTGATCCATGGATGAAAACTCTGCTGTGTGTTTCCCTTCAGAGATGTAGTTAAATCCCAGGCTCTGTGTCTTACTACAAGCAAGACTTCGTTACAGGTAAGGGCAGTCACTTTTCAGTTCAAAGGAACTACATCATTCTCAAAGCTCACACGTTTCTCATCTTAACTGACAAGCATTGGATTTTAGAGGACCAGTGCTTTGTATCAGTTTCAGAAGCAGAGTTGGACTATATAATTTCCTTATGTGTAGGAAACAGCGTTCTTTTGTTCTCAGCACACTCACGTTTCCTGCTGTCTTAGAGACTCTAGAAAGCAAAGGCATGCTTCTTGTTCTAAAGCAGAGGGTGATCAATGGATGATTACACTGCTGTGTGTTTCACTTCAGAAATGGAGTTAAATCCCAAGCTCTGAGTCTTCCTATAAGCAAGACTTCGTTTCAGGTAAGGGCAGTCACTTGTCAGCTCAAACAAATTACATCGTTCACGAAGCTCACACGTTTCTCATCTTAACAGACAAGCATTGGATGTTAGAGGAACAGTGCTTTGTATCAGTTTCAGAAGCAGAGTTGGACTAGATATGGTCCGTAGGTGTAGGAAACACCGTTCTTTTGTTCTCAGCACACTCACGTTTCCTGCTGTGTTAGAGACTCCAGAAAGCAAGAGCGTGATTCTGTCTCGAAAGCAGAGTGTGATCCATGGATGAGAACTCTGCTGTGTGTTTCCCTTCAGAGATGGAGTTAAATCCCAGGCCCTGTGTCTTACTACAAGCAAGACTTCGTTACAGGTAAGGGCAGTCACTTTTCAGTTCAAAGGAACTACATCATTCTCAAAGCTCACACGTTTCTCATCTTAACTGACAAGCATTGGATGTTAGAGGACCGGTGCTTTGTGTCACTTACAGAAACAGAGTTGGACTAGATATGGTCCGTATTTGTAGGAAACACCTTTCTTTTGTTCTCAGCACACTCACGTTTCCTGCTGTGTTAGAGACTCCAGAAAGCAAGAGCGTGATTCTGGCTCGAAAGCAGAGTGTGATCCATGGATGAGAACTCTGCTGTGTGTTTCCCTTCAGAGATGGAGTTAAATCCCAGGCCCTGTGTCTTACTACAAGCAAGACTTCGTTACAGGTAAGGGCAGTCACTTTTCAGTTCAAAGGAACTACATCATTCTCAAAGCTCACACGTTTCTCATCTTAACTGACAAGCATTGGATTTTAGAGGACCAGTGCTTTGTATCAGTTTCAGAAGCAGAGTTGGACTATATAATGTCCTTATGTGTAGGAAACAGCGTTCTTTTGTTCTCAGCACACTCACGTTTCCTGCTGTCTTAGAGACTCTAGAAAGCAAAGGCATGATTCTTGTTCTAAAGCAGAGGGTGATCAGTGGATGATTACACTGCTGTGTGCTTCACTTCAGAAATGGAGTTAAATCCCAAGCTCTGAGTCTTCCTACAAGCAAGACTTCGTTTCAGGTAAGGGCAGTCACTTGTCAGCTCAAACGAATTACATCGTTCACGAAGCTCACACGTTTCTCATCTTAACAGACAAGCATTGGATGTTAGAGGACCAGTGCTTTGTATCAGTTTCAGAAGCAGAGTTGGACTAGATATGGTCCGTATGTGTAGGAAACACCGTTCTTTTGTTCTCAGCACACTCACGTTTCCTGCTGTGTTAGAGACTCCAGAAAGCAAGAGCATGCTTCTCGCTCTAAAGCAGAGTGTGATCCATGGATATGAACTCTGTTGTGTGTTTCCCTTCAGAGATGGAGTTAAATCCCAGGCTCTGTGTCTTACTACAAGCAAGACTTCGTTACAGGTAAGGGCAGTCACTTTTCAGTTCAAAGGAACTACAACATTCTCAAAGCTCACACGTTTCTCATCTTAACTAACAAGCATTGGATTTTAGAGGACCAGTGCTTTGTATCAGTTTCAGAAGCAGAGTTGGACTAGATATGGTCCGTATGTGTGGGAAACACCGTTCTTTTGTTCTCAGCGCACTCACGTTTCCTGCTGTCTTAGAGACTCTAGAAAGCAAGAGCATGCTTCTTGTTCTAAAGCAGAGTGTGATCAATGGATGAGAACACTGCTGTGTGTTTCACTTCAGAAATGGAGTTAAATCCCAGGCTCTGAGTCTTCCTACAAGCAAGACTTATTTTCATGTAAGGGCAGTCACTTTTCTGCTCAAACGAACTACATCGTTCACGAAGATCACAGGTTTCTCATCTTAACTGACAAGCATTGGATGTTAGAGGACCAGTGCATTGTATCAGTTTCAGAAGCAGATTTGGACTACATATGGTCCATATGTGTAGGAAACACCGTTCTTTTGTTCTGGCACACTCAGATTACCTGCTGTATTAAAGACTCCAGAAAGCAAGAGCGTACTTCTCGCTCTACAGCAGAGTGTGATCCATGGATGAAAACTCTGCTGTGTGTTTCCCTTCAGAGATGTAGTTAAATCCCAGGCTCTGTGTCTTACTACAAGCAAGACTTCGTTACAGGTAAGGGCAGTCACTTTTCAGTTCAAAGGAACTACATCATTCTCAAAGCTCACACGTTTCTCATCTTAACTGACAAGCATTGGATTTTAGAGGACCAGTGCTTTGTATCAGTTTCAGAAGCAGAGTTGGACTATATAATGTCCTTATGTGTAGGAAACAGCGTTCTTTTGTTCTCAGCACACTCACGTTTCCTGCTGTCTTAGAGACTCTAGAAAGCAAAGGCATGCTTCTTGTTCTAAAGCAGAGGGTGATGAATGGATGATTACACTGCTGTGTGCTTCACTTCAGAAATGGAGTTAAATCCCAAGCTCTGAGTCTTCCTACAAGCAAGACTTCGTTTCAGGTAAGGGCAGTCACTTGTTAGCTCAAACGAACTACATCGTTCACGAAGATCACACGTTTCTCATCTTAACTGACAAGCATTGGATGTTAGAGGACCAGTGCATTGTATCAGTTTCAGAAGCAGATTTGGACTACATATGGTCCTTATGTGTAGGAAACACCGTTCTTTTGTTCTGGCACACTCAGATTACCTGCTGTATTAAAGACTCTAGAAAGCAAGAGCGTGCTTCTCACTCTAAAGCAGAGTGTGATCCATGGATGACAACTATGCTGTGAGTTTCCCTTCAGAAATGGAGTTAAATCCCCATCTCTGTGTCTTCCTACAAGCAAGACTTCGTTTCAGGTAACGGCAGTCACTTTTCAGCTCAAACGAACTACATCACTCACTGAGCTCACACATTTCTCATCTTAACAGACAAGCATTGGATGTTAGAGGACCAGTGCTTTGTATCAGTTTCAGAAGAAGAGTTAGACTACATAAGGTCCATATGTGTACGAAACTCCGTTCTTTTGTTCTGGGCACACTCAGATTTCCTGCTGTATTAGAGACTCTAGAAATCAAGAGCGTGTTTCTTGCTGCAAAGCAGAGTGTGATCCATGGGTGAGAACTATGCTGTGTGTTTCCCTTCAGAAATGGAGCTAAATCCCAGGCTCTGTGTCTTCCTATAAGCAAGAATTCGTTTCAGGTAAGGGCAGTCACTTTTCTTCTCAAACGAACTACATCGGTCACGAAGATCACACGTTTCTCCTCTTAACAGACAAGCATTGGATGTTAGAGGACCAGTGCTTTGTATCAGTTTCAGAAGCAGAGTTGGACTAGATATGGTCCGTATGTGTAGGAAACAGCGTTCTTTTGTTCTCAGCGCACTCACGTTTCCTGCTGTCTTAGAGACTCTAGAAAGCAAGAGCGTGCTTCTTGTTCTAAAGCAGAATGTGATCAATGGATGAGAACACTGCTGTGTGTTTCACTTCAGAAATGGAGTTAAATCCCAGGCTCTGGGTCTTCCTACAAGCAAGACTTCATTTCAGGTAAGGGCAGTCACTTTTCTGCTCAAACGAACTACATCGTTCACGAAGATCACACGTTTCTCATCTTAACTGACAAGCATTGGATGTTAGAGGACCAGTGCATTGTATCAGTTTCAGATGCAGATTTGGACTACATATGGTCCGTATGTGTAGGAAACACCGTTCTTTTGTTCTGGGCATACTCAGATTACCTGCTGTATTAGAGACTCTAGAAAGCAAGAGCGTGCTTCTCGCTCTACCGCAGAGTGTGATCCATGGATGAGAACTCTGCTGTGTGTTTCCCTTCAGAGATGTAGTTAAATCCCAGGGTCTGTGTCTTACTACAAGCAAGACTTCGTTACAGGTAAGGGCAGTCACTTTTCAGTTCAAAGGAACTACATCATTCTCAAAGCTCACACGTTTCTCATCTTAACAGACAAGCATTGGATTTTAGAGGACCAGTGCTTTGTATCAGTTTCAGAAGCAGAGTTGGACTAGATATGGTCCGTATGTGTAGGAAAAGCCGTTCTTTTGTTCTCAGCGCACTCAGGTTTCCTGCTGTCTTAGAGACTTTAGAAAGCAAGAGCGTGCTTCTCGCTATAAAGCAGATTGTGATCCATGGATGAGAACTATGCTGTGTGTTTCCCTTCAGAAATGGAGTTAAATCCCAGACTCTGTGTTTTCCTACAAGCAAGACTTCGTTTAAGGTAAGGGCAGTCACTTTTCTGCTCAAACGAACTACATCGTTCATGAAGCTCACACGTTTCCCATCTTAACTGACAAGAATTGGATGTTAGAGGACCAGTGCTTTGTATCAGTTTCAGAAGAAGAGTTGGACTACATATGGTCCATATGTGTATGAAACTCCGTTCTTTTGTTCTGGGCACACTCAGATTTCCTGCTGTAGTAGAGACTTTAGAAAGCAAGGGCGTGCTTCTTGCTGTAAAGCAGAGTGTGATCCATGGGTGAGAACTATGCTGTGTGTTTCCCTTCAGAAATGGAGTTAAATCCCAGGCTCTGTGTCTTCCTATAAGCAAGACATCGTTTCAGGTAAGTGCAGTCACTTGTAATCTCAAACGAACTACATCGTTCACGAAGCTCACACGTTTCTCATCTTAACAGACAAGCATTGGATTTTATAGGACCAGTGCTTTGTATCAGTTTCAGAAGCAGAGTTGGAATAGATATGGTCCGTATGTGTAGGAAACACCATTGTTTTGTTCTCAGCACACTCACGTTTCCTGCTGTGTTAGAGACTCCAGAAAGCAAGAGCGTGCTTCTTGCTCTAAAGCAGAGTGTGATCCATGGATGAGAACTCTGCTGTGTGTTTCCCTTCAGAGATGGAGTTAAATCCCAGGCTCTGTGTCTTTCTACAAGCAAGAGTTCGTTACAGGTAAGGGCAGTCACTTTTCAGTTCAAAGGAACTACATCATTGTCAAAGCTCACACGATTCTCATCTTAACTGACAAGCATTGGATGTTAGAGGACCAGTGCTTTGTGTCACTTACAAAAACAGAGCTGGACTAGATATGGTCCGTATGTGTAGGAAACAGCGTTCTTTTGTTCTCAGCGCACTCACGTTTCCTGCTGTCTTAGAGACTCTAGAAAGCAAGAGCGTGCTTCTTGTTCTAAAGCAGAGTGTGATCAATGGATGAGAACACTGCTGTGAGTTTCACTTCAGAAATGGAGTTAAATCCCAGGCTCTGAGTCTTCCTACAAGCAAGACTTCGTTTCAGGTAAGGGCAGTCACTTTTCTGCTCAAACGAACTACATCGTTCACGAAGATCACACGTTTCTCATCTTAACTGACAAGCATTGGATGTTAGAGGACCAGTGCATTGTATCAGTTTCAGAAGCAGATTTGGACTACATAGGGTCCGTATGTGTAGGAAACACCGTTCTTTTGTTCTGGGCACACTCAGATTACCTGCTTTATTACAGACTCTAGAAAGCAAGAGCGTGCTTCTCGCTCTAAAGCAGTGTGTGATCCATGGATGAGAACTCTGCTGTGTGTTTTCCTTCAGAGATGGAGTTAAATCCCAGGCTCTGTGTCTTACTACAAGCAAGACTTCGTTACAGATAAGGTCAGTCACTTTTCAGTTCAAAGGAACTATATCATTCTCAAAGCTCACACGTTTCTCATCTTAACTGACAAGCATTGGATTTTAGAGGACCAGTGCTTTGTATCAGTTTCAGAAGCAGAGTTGGACTAGATATGGTCCGTATGTGTAGGAAACACCGTTCTTTTGTTCTCAGCACACTCACGTTTCCTGCTGTCTTAGAGACTCTAGAATGCAAGAGCATGCTTCTTGTTCTAAAGCAGAGTGTGATCAATGGATGAGAACACTGCTGTGTGTTTCACTTCAGAAATGGAGTTAAATCCCAGGCTCTGAGTCTTCCTATAAGAAACACTTCGTTTCAGGTAAGGGCAGTCACTTTTCTGCTCAAACGAACTACATCGTTCACGAAGATCACACGTTTCTCATCTTAACTGACAAGCATTGGATGTTAGAGGACCAGTGCATTGTATCAGTTTCAGAAGCAGATTTGGACTACATATGGTCCGTATGTGTAGGAAACACCGTTCTTTTCTTCTGGGCACACTCAGATTACCTCTTTTATTACAGACTCTAGAAAGCAAGAGTGTGCTTCTCGCTCTAAAGCAGAGTGTGATCCAAGGATGAGAACTCTGCTGTGTGTTTCCCTTCAGAGATGGAGTTAAATCCCAGGCTCTGTGTCTCACTACAAGCAAGACTTCGTTACAGGTAAGGGCAGTAACTTTTCAGTTCAAAGGAACTACAACATTCTCAAAGCTCACACGTTTCTCATCTTAACTAACAAGCATTGGATTTTAGAGGACCAGTGCTTTGTATCAGTTTCAGAAGCAGAGTTGGACTAGATATGGTCCGTATGTGTGGGAAACACCGTTCTTTTGTTCTCAGCGCACTCACGTTTCCTGCTGTCTTAGAGACTCTAGAAAGCAAGAGCGTGCTTCTTGTTCTAAAGCAGAGTGTGATCAATGGATGAGAACACTGCTGTGAGTTTCACTTCAGAAATGGAGTTAAATCCCAGGCTCTGAGTCTTCCTACAAGCAAGAATTATTTTCAGGTAAGGGCAGTCACTTTTCTGCTCAAACGAACTACATCGTTCACAAAGATCACACGTTTCTCATCTTAACTGACAAGCATTGGATGTTAGAGGACCAGTGCATTGTATCAGTTTCAGAAGCAGATTTGGACTACATATGGTCCGTATGTGTAGGAAACACCGTTCTTTTGTTCTGGCACACTCAGATTACCTGCTGTATTAAAGACTCTAGAAAGCAAGAGCGTGCTTCTCGCTCTAAAGCAGAGTGTGATCCATGGATGACAACTATGCTGTGTGTTTCCCTTCAGAAATGGATTTAAATCCCCATCTCTGTGTCTTCCTACAAGCAAGACTTCGTTTCAGGTAACGCCAGTCACTATTCAGCTCAAACGAACTACATCGCTCACTGAGCTCACACATTTCTCATCTTAACAGACAAGCATTGGATGTTAGAGGACCAGTGCTTTGTATCAGTTTCAGAAGAAGAGTTACACTACATAAGGTCCGTATGTGTACGAAACTCCGTTCTTTTGTTCTGGGCACACTCAGATTTCCTGCTGTATTAGAGACTCTAGAAAGCAAGAGCGTGCTTCTTGCTGTAAAGCAGAGTGTGATCCATGGGTGAGAACTATGCTGTGTGTTTCCCTTCAGAAATGGAGCTAAATCCCAGGCTCTGTGTCTTCCTATAAGCAAGAATTCGTTTCAGGTAAGGGCAGTCACTTGTCATCTCAAACGAACTACATCGTTCACGAAGCACACACGTTTCTCATCTTAAAAGACAAGCATTGGATGTTAGAGGACCAGTGCTTTGTCTCAGTTTCAGAAGCAGAGTTGGACTAGATATGGTCTGTATGTGTAGGAAACACCGTTCTTTTGTTCTCAGTGCACTCACGTTTCCTGCTGTCTTAGAGACTCTAGAAAGCAAGAGCGTGCTTCTGGCTCTAAAGCAGAGTGTGATCCATGGATGAGAACTCTGCTGTGTGTTTCCCTTCAGAGATGGAGTTAAATCCCAGGCTCTGTGTCTTACTACAAGCAAGACTTCATTACAGGTAAGGGCAGTCACTTTTCAGTTCAAAGGAACTACATCATTCTCAAAGCTCACACGTTTCTCATCTTAACTGACAAGCATTGGATGTTAGAGGACCAGTGCTTTGTGTCACTTACAGAAACAGAGCTGGACTAGATATGGTCCGTATGTGTAGGAAACACCATTCTTTTGTTCTCAGTGCATTCACGTTTCCTGCTGTCTTAGAGACTCTAGAAAGCAAGAGCGTGCTTCTTGTTCTAAAGCAGAGTGTGATCCATGGATGAGAACTATGCTGTGTGTTTCCCTTCAGAAATGGAGTTAAATCCCAATCTCTGTGTCTTCCTACAAGCAAGACTTCGTTTCAGGTAACGGCAGACACTTTTCAGCTCAAACGAACTACATCGCTCACTGAGCTCACACATTTCTCATCTTAACAGACAAGCATTGGATGTTAGAGGACCAGTGCTTTGTATCAGTTTAAGAAGCAGATTTTGACTACATATGGTCCGTATTTGTAGGAAACACCATTCTTTTGTTCTGGGCACACTCAGATTACCTGCAGTATTAGAGACTCTAGAAAGCAAGAGCGTGCTTCTCGCTCTAAAGTAGAGTGTGATCCATGGATGAGAACTATGCTGTGTGTTTCCCTTCAGAAATGGAGTTAAATCCCAGACTCTGTGTCTTCCTACAAGCAAGACTTCGTTTAAGGTGAGGGCAGTCACTTTTCTGCTCAAACCAACTACATCGTTCATGAAGCTCACACGTTTCCCATCTTAACTGACAAGCATTGGATATTAGAGGACCAGTGCTTTGTGTCACTTACAGAAAAAGAGCTGGACTAGATATGGTCCGTATGTGTAGGAAACACCGTTCTTTTGTTCTCAGCACACTCACGTTTCCTGCTGTGTTAGAGACTCCAGAAAGCAATAGCGTGCTTCTTGCTGTAAAGCAGATTGTGAACCATGGATGAGAAATATGCTGTGTGTTTCCATTCAGAAATGGAGTTAAATCCCAGACTCTTTGTCTTCCTACAAACTAGACTTCGTTTCAGGTAACGGCAGTTACTTTTCAGCCCAAACGAACTACATCGCTCACTGAGCTCACACATTTCTCATCTTAACAGACAAGCATTGGATGTTAGAGGACCAGTACTTTGTATCAGTTTAAGAAGGAGAGTTGGACTAGATATGGTCCGTATGTGTAGGACACACCGTTCTTTTGTTCTCAGCACACTCAAGTTTCCTGCTGTCTTAGAGACTCTAGAAAGCAAGACCGTGCTTCTTGTTCTAAAGCAGAGTGTGATCAATGGATGAGAACTATGCTGTGTCTTTCACTACAGAAATGGAGTTAAATCCCAGGCTCTGTGTCTTCCTATAAACAAGACTTCGTTTCAGGTAAGGGCAGTCACTTTTCTGCTCAAACGAACTACATCGTTCACGAAGATCACACGTTTCTCATTTTAACTGACAAGCATTGGATGTTAGAGGACCAGTGCATTGTATCAATTTCAGAAGCAGATTTGGACTACATATGGTCCGTATGTGTAGGAAACACCGTTCATTTGTTCTGGGCACACTCAGATTACCTGCTGTATTAGAGAATCTAGAAAGCAAGAGCGTGCTTCTCGCTCTAAAGCAGAGTGTGACCCATGGATGAGAACTATGCTGTGTGTTTCCCTTCAGAAATGGAGTTAAATCCCAGGCTCCCTGTCTTCCTATAAGCAAGACTTCGTTTCAGGTAAGGTCAGACACTTGTCAGCTCAAACCAATTACATCATTCACGAAGCTCACACGTTTCTCATCTTAACAGACAAGCATTGGATCTTAGAGGACCAGTGCTTTGTATCAGTTTCAGAAGCAGAGTTGGACTTGATATGGTCCATATGTGTAGGAAACACCGTTCTTTTGTTCTCAGGTCACTCACGTTTCCTGTTGCCTTAGAGACTTTAGAAAACAATAGTGTGCTTCTCGCTCTAAAGCAGATTGTGATCCATGGATGAGAACTATGCTGTGTGTTTCCCTTCAGAGATGGAGTTAAATCCCAGGCTCTGTGTCTTACTACAAGCAAGACTTCGTTACAGGTAAGGGCAGTCACTTTTCAGTTCAAAGGAACTACATCATTCTCAAAGCTCACACGTTTCTCATCTTAACTGACAAGCATTGGATTTTAGAGGACCAGTGCTTTGTATCAGTTTCAGAAGCAGAGTTGGACTAGATATGGTCCGTATGTGTAGGAAACAGCGTTCTTTTGTTCTCAGCGCACTCACGTGTCCTGCTGTCTTAGAGAATTTAGAAAGCAAGAGCGTGCTTCTTGCTCTAAAGCAGATTGTGATCCATGGATGAGAACTAGGCTGTGTGTTTCCCTTCAGAAATGGAGTGAAATCCCAATCTCTGTGTCTTCCTACAAGCAAGACTTCGTTTCAGGTAACGGCAGTCAATTTAAGCTCAAACGAACTACATCGCTCACTGAGCTCACACATTTCTCATCTTAACAGACAAGCATTGGATGTTAGAGGACCAGTGCATTGTATCAGATTCAGAAGCAGAGTTGGACTAGATATGGTCCGTATGTGTAGGAAACACCGTTCTTTTGTTCTGGGCACACTCAGATTTCCTGGTGTATTAGAGACTCTAGAAAGCAAGAGCGTGCTTCTCGCTCTAAAGCAGATTGTGATCCATGGATGAGAACTATGCTGTGTGTTTCCCTTCAGAAATGGAGTTAAATCCCAGCCTCTGTGTCTTCCTATAAGCAAGACTTCGTTTCAGGTAAGGGCAGTCACTAGTCATATCAAACGAACTACATTGTTCACGAAGCTCACACGTTTCTCATCTTAACAGACAAGCATTGGATGTTAGAGGACCAGTGCTTTGTATCAGTTTCAGAAGCAGAGTTGGACTAGATATGGTCCGTATGTGTAGGAAACAGCGTTCTTTTGTTCTCAGCGCACTCACGTGTCCTGCTGTCTTAGAGACTATAGAAAGCAAGAGCGTGCTTCTTGTTCTAAAGCAGAGTGTGATCAATGGATGAGAACACTGCTATGTGTTTCACTTCAGAAATGGAGTTAAATCCCACGGTCTGAGTCTTCCTACAAGCAAGACTTCGTTTCAGGTAAGGGCAGTCACTTTTCTGCTCAAACGAACTACATCGTTCACGAAGATCACACGTTTCTCATCTTAACTGACAAGCATTGGATGTTAGAGGACCAGTGCATTGTATCAGTTTCAGAAGCAGATTTGGACTACATATGGTCAATATGTGTAGGAAACACCGTTCTTTTGTTCTGGGCACTCTCAGATTACCTGCTGTATTAGAGACTCTAGAAAGCAAGAGTGTGCTTCTCGCTCTAAAGCAGAGTGTGATCCATGGATGAGAACTCTGCTGTGTGTTTCACTTCAGAGATGGAGTTAAATCCCAGGCTCTGAGTCTTCCTACAAGCATGACTTCGTTTCAGGTAAGGGCAGTCACTTTTCTGCTCAAACGAACTACATCGTTCATGAAGCTCACACGTTTCCCATCTTAAAAGACAAGCATTGGATGTTAGAGGACCAGTGCTTTGTATCAGTTTCAGAAGCAGAGTTGGACTAGGTATGGTCCGTATGTGTAGGAAACACCGTTCTTTTGTTCTCAGCACACTCACGTTTCCTGCTGTGTTAGAGACTCCAGAAAGCAAGAGCGTGATTCTGGCTCTAAAGCAGAGTGTCATCCATGGATGAGAACTCTGCTGTGTGTTTCCCTTCAGAGATGGAGTTAAATCCCAGGCTCTGTGTCTTACTACAAGCAAGACTTCGTTTCAGGTAAGGGCAGTCACTTTTCAGTTCAAAGGAACTACATCATTCTAAAGCTCACACGTTTCTCATCTTAACTGACAAGCATTGGATGTTAGAGGACCAGTGATTTGTATCAGTTTCAGAAGCAGAGTTGGACTAGATATGGTCCGTATGTGTAGGAAACACCGTTCTTTTGTTCTCAGCACACTCACGTTTCCTGATGTGTTAGAGACTCCACAAAGCAAGAGCATGCTTCTCGCTCTAAAGCAGAGTGTGATCCATGGATGAGAACTCTGCTGTGTGTTTCCCTTCAGAGATGGAGTTAAATCCCAGGCTCTGTGTCTTACTACAAGCAAGACTTCGTTTCAGGTAAGGGCAGTCACTTATCAGTTCAAAGGAACTACTTCATTCTAAAGCTCACACGTTTCTCATCTTAACTGACAAGCATTGGATGTTAGAGGACCAGTGCTTTGTATCAGTTTCAGAAGCAGAGTTGGACTAGATACGGTCCGTATGTATAGGAAACACCGTTCTTTTGTTCTCAGCACACAGACGTTTCCTGCTGTGTTAGAGACTCCAGAAAGCAAGAGCGTGCTTCTTGTTCTAAAGCAGAGTGTGATCAATGGATGAGAACACTGCTGTGTGTTTCACTTCAGAAATGGAGTTAAATCCCAGGCTCTGAGTCTTCCTACAAGCAAGACTTCATTTCAGGTAAGGGCAGTCACTTTTCTGCTCAAACGAACTATATCGTTCACGAAGATCACACGTTTCTCATCTTAACTGACAAGCATTGGATGTTAGAGGACCAGTGCATTGTATCAGTTTCAGAAGCAGATTTGGACTAGATATGGTCCGTATGTGTAGGAAACACCGTTATTTTTTTCTCAGCGCACTCACGTTTCCTGCTGTCTTAGAGACTTTAGAAAGCAAGAGCGTGCTTCTTGTTCTAAAGCAGATTGTGATGCATGGATGAGAACTATGCTGTGTGTTTCCCTTCAGAAATGGAGTTAAATCCCAGACTCTGTGTCTTCCTACAAGCAAGACTTCGTTTAAGGTCAGGGCAGTCACTTTTCTGCTCAAAAGAACTACATCTTTCATGAAGCTCACACGTTTCCCATCTTAACTGACAAGCATTGGATGTTAGAGGACCAGTGCTTTGTATCAGTTTCAGAAGAAGAGTTGGACTACATAAGGTTAGTATGTGTACGAAACTCCGTTCTTTTGTTCTGGGCACACTCAGATTTCCTGCTGTATTAGAGACTCTAGAGAGCAAGAGCGTGCTTCTTGCTGTAAAGCAGATTGTGATCCATGGGTGAGAACCATGCTGTGTGTTTCCCTTCAGAAATCGAGTTAAATCCCAGGCTCTGTGTCTTCCTATAAGCAAGACTTCGTTTCAGGTAAGGGAAGTCACTTGTAATCTCAAACGAACTACATCGTTCACGAAGCTCACACGTTTCTCATCTTAACAGACAAGCATTGGATTTTAGAGGACCAGTGCTTTGTATCAGTTTCAGAAGCAGAGTTGGAATAGATATGGTCCGTATGTGTAGGAAACACCATTGTTTTGTTCTCAGCACACTCACGTTTCCTGCTGTGTTAGAGACTCCAGAAAGCAAGAGCGTGCTTCTTGCTCTAAAGCAGAGTGTGATCCATGGATGAGAACTCTGCTGTGTGTTTCCCTTCAGAGATGGAGTTAAATCCCAGGCTCTGTGTCTTTCTACAAGCAAGAGTTCGTTACAGGTAAGGGCAGTCACTTTTCAGTTCAAAGGAACTACATCATTGTCAAAGCTCACACGATTCTCATCTTAACTGACAAGCATTGGATTTTAGAGGACCAGTGCATTGTATCAGTTTCAGAAGCAGATTTGGACTTCATATGGTCCGTATGTGTAGGAAACACCGTTCTTTTCTTCTGGGCACACTCAGATTACCTCTTTTATTACAGACTCTAGAAAGCAAGAGTGTGCTTCTCGCTCTAAAGCAGAGTGTGATCCAAGGATGAGAACTCTGCTGTGTGTTTCCCTTCAGAGATGGAGTTAAATCCCAGGCTCTGTGTCTTACTACAAGCAAGACTTCGTTACAGGTAAGGGCAGTCACTTTTCAGTTCAAAGGAACTACAACATTCTCAAAGCTCACACGTTTCTCATCTTAACTAACAAGCATTGGATTTTAGAGGACCAGTGCTTTGTATCAGTTTCAGAAGCAGAGTTGGACTAGATATGGTCCGTATGTGTGGGAAACACCGTTCTTTTGTTCTCAGCGCACTCACGTTTCCTGCTGTCTTAGAGACTCTAGAAAGCAAGAGCGTGCTTCTTCTTCTAAAGCAGAGTGTGATCAATGGATGAGAACACTGCTGTGAGTTTCACTTCAGAAATGGAGTTAAATCCCAGGCTCTGAGTCTTCCTACAAGCAAGAATTATTTTCAGGTAAGGGCAGTCACTTTTCTGCTCAAACGAACTACATCGTTCACAAAGATCACACGTTTCTCATCTTAACTGACAAGCATTGGATGTTAGAGGACCAGTGCATTGTATCAGTTTCAGAAGCAGATTTGGACTACATATGGTCCGTATGTGTAGGAAACACCGTTCTTTTGTTCTGGCACACTCAGATTACCTGCTGTATTAAAGACTCTAGAAAGCAAGAGCGTGCTTCTCGCTCTAAAGCAGAGTGTGATCCATGGATGACAACTATGCTGTGTGTTTCCCTTCAGAAATGGATTTAAATCCCCATCTCTGTGTCTTCCTACAAGCAAGACTTCGTTTCAGGTAACGCCAGTCACTATTCAGCTCAAACGAACTACATCGCTCACTGAGCTCACACATTTCTCATCTTAACAGACAAGCATTGGATGTTAGAGGACCAGTGCTTTGTATCAGTTTCAGAAGAAGAGTTAGACTACATAAGGTCCGTATGTGTACGAAACTCCGTTCTTTTGTTCTGGGCACACTCAGATTTCCTGCTGTATTAGAGACTCTAGATAGCAAGAGCGTGCTTCTTGCTGTAAAGCAGAGTGTGATCCATGGGTGAGAACTATGCTGTGTGTTTCCCTTCAGAAATGGAGCTAAATCCCAGGCTCTGTGTCTTCCTATAAGCAAGAATTCGTTTCAGGTAAGGGCAGTCACTTGTCATCTCAAACGAACTACATCGTTCACGAAGCACACACGTTTCTCATCTTAAAAGACAAGCATTGGATGTTAGAGGACCAGTGCTTTGTCTCAGTTTCAGAAGCAGAGTTGGACTAGATATGGTCTGTATGTGTAGGAAACACCGTTCTTTTGTTCTCAGTGCACTCACGTTTCCTGCTGTCTTAGAGACTCTAGAAAGCAAGAGCGTGCTTCTGGCTCTAAAGCAGAGTGTGATCCATGGATGAGAACTCTGCTGTGTGTTTCCCTTCACAGATGGAGTTAAATCCCAGGCTCTGTGTCTTACTACAAGCAAGACTTCATTACAGGTAAGGGCAGTCACTTTTCAGTTCAAAGGAACTACATCATTCTCAAAGCTCACACGTTTCTCATCTTAACTGACAAGCATTGGATGTTAGAGGACCAGTGCTTTGTGTCACTTACAGAAACAGAGCTGGACTAGATATGGTCCGTATGTGTAGGAAACACCGTTCTTTTGTTCTCAGTGCATTCACGTTTCCTGCTGTCTTAGAGACTCTAGAAAGCAAGAGCGTGCTTCTTGTTCTAAAGCAGAGTGTGATCCATGGATGAGAACTATGCTGTGTGTTTCCCTTCAGAAATGGAGTTAAATCCCAATCTCTGTGTCTTCCTACAAGCAAGACTTCGTTTCAGGTAACGGCAGACACTTTTCAGCTCAAACGAACTACATCGCTCACTGAGCTCACACATTTCTCATCTTAACAGACAAGCATTGGATGTTAGAGGACCAGTGCTTTGTATCAGTTTAAGAAGCAGATTTTGACTACATATGGTCCGTATTTGTAGGAAACACCATTCTTTTGTTCTGGGCACACTCAGATTACCTGCAGTATTAGAGACTCTAGAAAGCAAGAGCGTGCTTCTCGCTCTAAAGTAGAGTGTGATCCATGGATGAGAACTATGCTGTGTGTTTCCCTTCAGAAATGGAGTTAAATCCCAGACTCTGTGTCTTCCTACAAGCAAGACTTCGTTTAAGGTGAGGGCAGTCACTTTTCTGCTCAAACCAACTACATCGTTCATGAAGCTCACACGTTTCCCATCTTAACTGACAAGCATTGGATATTAGAGGACCAGTGCTTTGTGTCACTTACAGAAAAAGAGCTGGACTAGATATGGTCCGTATGTGTAGGAAACACCGTTCTTTTGTTCTCAGCACACTCACGTTTCCTGCTGTGTTAGAGACTCCAGAAAGCAATAGCGTGCTTCTTGCTGTAAAGCAGATTGTGAACCATGGATGAGAAATATGCTGTGTGTTTCCATTCAGAAATGGAGTTAAATCCCAGACTCTTTGTCTTCCTACAAACTAGACTTCGTTTCAGGTAACGGCAGTTACTTTTCAGCCCAAACGAACTACATCGCTCACTGAGCTCACACATTTCTCATCTTAACAGACAAGCATTGGATGTTAGTGGACCAGTACTTTGTATCAGTTTAAGAAGGAGAGTTGGACTAGATATGGTCCGTATGTGTAGGACACACCGTTCTTTTGTTCTCAGCACACTCAAGTTTCCTGCTGTCTTAGAGACTCTAGAAAGCAAGACCGTGCTTCTTGTTCTAAAGCAGAGTGTGATCAATGGATGAGAACACTGCTGTGTCTTTCACTACAGAAATGGAGTTAAATCCCAGGCTCTGTGTCTTCCTATAAACAAGACTTCGTTTCAGGTAAGGGCAGTCACTTTTCTGCTCAAACGAACTACATCGTTCACGAAGATCACACGTTTCTCATTTTAACTGACAAGCATTGGATGTTAGAGGACCAGTGCATTGTATCAATTTCAGAAGCAGATTTGGACTACATATGGTCCGTATGTGTAGGAAACACCGTTCATTTGTTCTGGGCACACTCAGATTACCTGCTGTATTAGAGAATCTAGAAAGCAAGAGCGTGCTTCTCGCTCTAAAGCAGAGTGTGATCCATGGATGAGAACTATGCTGTGTGTTTCCCTACAGAAATGGAGTTAAATCCCAGGCTCCCTGTCTTCCTATAAGCAAGACTTCGTTTCAGGTAAGGTCAGACACTTGTCAGCTCAAACCAATTACATCATTCACGAAGCTCACACGTTTCTCATCTTAACAGACAAGCATTGGATGTTAGAGGACCAGTGCTTTGTATCAGTTTCAGAAGCTGAGTTGGACTTGATATGGTCCATATGTGTAGGAAACACCGTTCTTTTGTTCTCAGGTCACTCACGTTTCCTGTTGCCTTAGAGACTTTAGAAAACAATAGTGTGCTTCTCGCTCTAAAGCAGATTGTGATCCATGGATGAGAACTATGCTGTGTGTTTCCCTTCAGAGATGGAGTTAAATCCCAGGCTCTGTGTCTTACTACAAGCAAGACTTCGTTACAGGTAAGGGCAGTCACTTTTCAGTTCAAAGGAACTACATCATTCTCAAAGCTCACACGTTTCTCATCTTAACTGACAAGCATTGGATTTTAGAGGACCAGTGCTTTGTATCAGTTTCAGAAGCAGAGTTGGACTAGATATGGTCCGTATGTGTAGGAAACAGCGTTCTTTTGTTCTCAGCGCACTCACGTGTCCTGCTGTCTTAGAGAATTTAGAAAGCAAGAGCGTGCTTCTTGCTCTAAAGCAGATTGTGATCCATGGATGAGAACTAGGCTGTGTGTTTCCCTTCAGAAATGGAGTGAAATCCCAATCTCTGTGTCTTCCTACAAGCAAGACTTCGTTTCAGGTAACGGCAGTCAATTTCAGCTCAAACGAACTACATCGCTCACTGAGCTCACACATTTCTCATCTTAACAGACAAGCATTGGATGTTAGAGGACCAGTGCTTTGTATCAGTTTCAGAAGCAGAGTTGGACTAGATATGGTCCGTATGTGTAGGAAACAGCGTTCTTTTGTTCTCAGCGCACTCACGTTTCCTGCTGTCTTAGAGACTATAGAAAGCAAGAGCGTGCTTCTTGTTCTAAAGCAGAGTGTGATCAATGGATGAGAACACTGCTATGTGTTTCACTTCAGAAATGGAGTTAAATCCCACGGTCTGAGTCTTCCTACAAGCAAGACTTCGTTTCAGGTAAGGGCAGTCACTTTTCTGCTCAAACGAACTACATCGTTCACGAAGATCACACGTTTCTCATCTTAACTGACAAGCATTGGATGTTAGAGGACCAGTGCATTGTATCAGTTTCAGAAGCAGATTTGGACTACATATGGTCAATATGTGTAGGAAACACCGTTCTTTTGTTCTGGGCACTCTCAGATTACCTGCTGTATTAGAGACTCTAGAAAGCAAGAGTGTGCTTCTCGCTCTAAAGCAGAGTGTGATCCATGGATGAGAACTCTGCTGTGTGTTTCACTTCAGAGATGGAGTTAAATCCCAGGCTCTGAGTCTTCCTACAAGCATGACTTCGTTTCAGGTAAGGGCAGTCACTTTTCTGCTCAAACGAACTACATCGTTCATGAAGCTCACACGTTTCCCATCTTAAAAGACAAGCATTGGATGTTAGAGGACCAGTGCTTTGTATCAGTTTCAGAAGCAGAGTTGGACTAGGTATGGTCCGTATGTGTAGGAAACACCGTTCTTTTGTTCTCAGCACACTCACGTTTCCTGCTGTGTTAGAGACTCCAGAAAGCAATAGCGTGATTCTGGCTCTAAAGCAGAGTGTCATCCATGGATGAGAACTCTGCTGTGTGTTTCCCTTCAGAGATGGAGTTAAATCCCAGGCTCTGTGTCTTACTACAAGCAAGACTTCGTTTCAGGTAAGGGCAGTCACTTTTCAGTTCAAAGGAAATACATCATTCTAAAGCTCACACGTTTCTCATCTTAACTGACAAGCATTGGATGTTAGAGGACCAGTGATTTGTATCAGTTTCAGAAGCAGAGTTGGACTAGATATGGTCTGTATGTGTAGGAAACACCGTTCTTTTGTTCTCAGCACACTCACGTTTCCTGATGTGTTAGAGACTCCACAAAGCAAGAGCATGCTTCTCGCTCTAAAGCAGAGTGTGATCCATGGATGAGAACTATGCTGTGTGTTTCCCTTCAGAAATGGAGTTAAATCCCAATCTCTGTGTCTTCCTACAAGCAAGACTTCGTTTCAGGTAACGGCAGACACTTTTCAGCTCAAACGAACTACATCGCTCACTGAGCTCACACATTTCTCATCTTAACAGACAAGCATTGGATGTTAGAGGACCAGTGCTTTGTATCAGTTTAAGAAGCAGATTTTGACTACATATGGTCCGTATTTGTAGGAAACACCATTCTTTTGTTCTGGGCACACTCAGATTACCTGCAGTATTAGAGACTCTAGAAAGCAAGAGCGTGCTTCTCGCTCTAAAGTAGAGTGTGATCCATGGATGAGAACTATGCTGTGTGTTTCCCTTCAGAAATGGAGTTAAATCCCAGACTCTGTGTCTTCCTACAAGCAAGACTTCGTTTAAGGTGAGGGCAGTCACTTTTCTGCTCAAACCAACTACATCGTTCATGAAGCTCACACGTTTCCCATCTTAACTGACAAGCATTGGATATTAGAGGACCAGTGCTTTGTGTCACTTACAGAAAAAGAGCTGGACTAGATATGGTCCGTATGTGTAGGAAACACCGTTCTTTTGTTCTCAGCACACTCACGTTTCCTGCTGTGTTAGAGACTCCAGAAAGCAATAGCGTGCTTCTTGCTGTAAAGCAGATTGTGAACCATGGATGAGAAATATGCTGTGTGTTTCCATTCAGAAATGGAGTTAAATCCCAGACTCTTTGTCTTCCTACAAACTAGACTTCGTTTCAGGTAACGGCAGTTACTTTTCAGCCCAAACGAACTACATCGCTCACTGAGCTCACACATTTCTCATCTTAACAGACAAGCATTGGATGTTAGTGGACCAGTACTTTGTATCAGTTTAAGAAGGAGAGTTGGACTAGATATGGTCCGTATGTGTAGGACACACCGTTCTTTTGTTCTCAGCACACTCAAGTTTCCTGCTGTCTTAGAGACTCTAGAAAGCAAGACCGTGCTTCTTGTTCTAAAGCAGAGTGTGATCAATGGATGAGAACACTGCTGTGTCTTTCACTACAGAAATGGAGTTAAATCCCAGGCTCTGTGTCTTCCTATAAACAAGACTTCGTTTCAGGTAAGGGCAGTCACTTTTCTGCTCAAACGAACTACATCGTTCACGAAGATCACACGTTTCTCATTTTAACTGACAAGCATTGGATGTTAGAGGACCAGTGCATTGTATCAATTTCAGAAGCAGATTTGGACTACATATGGTCCGTATGTGTAGGAAACACCGTTCATTTGTTCTGGGCACACTCAGATTACCTGCTGTATTAGAGAATCTAGAAAGCAAGAGCGTGCTTCTCGCTCTAAAGCAGAGTGTGATCCATGGATGAGAACTATGCTGTGTGTTTCCCTACAGAAATGGAGTTAAATCCCAGGCTCCCTGTCTTCCTATAAGCAAGACTTCGTTTCAGGTAAGGTCAGACACTTGTCAGCTCAAACCAATTACATCATTCACGAAGCTCACACGTTTCTCATCTTAACAGACAAGCATTGGATGTTAGAGGACCAGTGCTTTGTATCAGTTTCAGAAGCTGAGTTGGACTTGATATGGTCCATATGTGTAGGAAACACCGTTCTTTTGTTCTCAGGTCACTCACGTTTCCTGTTGCCTTAGAGACTTTAGAAAACAATAGTGTGCTTCTCGCTCTAAAGCAGATTGTGATCCATGGATGAGAACTATGCTGTGTGTTTCCCTTCAGAGATGGAGTTAAATCCCAGGCTCTGTGTCTTACTACAAGCAAGACTTCGTTACAGGTAAGGGCAGTCACTTTTCAGTTCAAAGGAACTACATCATTCTCAAAGCTCACACGTTTCTCATCTTAACTGACAAGCATTGGATTTTAGAGGACCAGTGCTTTGTATCAGTTTCAGAAGCAGAGTTGGACTAGATATGGTCCGTATGTGTAGGAAACAGCGTTCTTTTGTTCTCAGCGCACTCACGTGTCCTGCTGTCTTAGAGAATTTAGAAAGCAAGAGCGTGCTTCTTGCTCTAAAGCAGATTGTGATCCATGGATGAGAACTAGGCTGTGTGTTTCCCTTCAGAAATGGAGTGAAATCCCAATCTCTGTGTCTTCCTACAAGCAAGACTTCGTTTCAGGTAACGGCAGTCAATTTCAGCTCAAACGAACTACATCGCTCACTGAGCTCACACATTTCTCATCTTAACAGACAAGCATTGGATGTTAGAGGACCAGTGCTTTGTATCAGTTTCAGAAGCAGAGTTGGACTAGATATGGTCCGTATGTGTAGGAAACAGCGTTCTTTTGTTCTCAGCGCACTCACGTTTCCTGCTGTCTTAGAGACTATAGAAAGCAAGAGCGTGCTTCTTGTTCTAAAGCAGAGTGTGATCAATGGATGAGAACACTGCTATGTGTTTCACTTCAGAAATGGAGTTAAATCCCACGGTCTGAGTCTTCCTACAAGCAAGACTTCGTTTCAGGTAAGGGCAGTCACTTTTCTGCTCAAACGAACTACATCGTTCACGAAGATCACACGTTTCTCATCTTAACTGACAAGCATTGGATGTTAGAGGACCAGTGCATTGTATCAGTTTCAGAAGCAGATTTGGACTACATATGGTCAATATGTGTAGGAAACACCGTTCTTTTGTTCTGGGCACTCTCAGATTACCTGCTGTATTAGAGACTCTAGAAAGCAAGAGTGTGCTTCTCGCTCTAAAGCAGAGTGTGATCCATGGATGAGAACTCTGCTGTGTGTTTCACTTCAGAGATGGAGTTAAATCCCAGGCTCTGAGTCTTCCTACAAGCATGACTTCGTTTCAGGTAAGGGCAGTCACTTTTCTGCTCAAACGAACTACATCGTTCATGAAGCTCACACGTTTCCCATCTTAAAAGACAAGCATTGGATGTTAGAGGACCAGTGCTTTGTATCAGTTTCAGAAGCAGAGTTGGACTAGGTATGGTCCGTATGTGTAGGAAACACCGTTCTTTTGTTCTCAGCACACTCACGTTTCCTGCTGTGTTAGAGACTCCAGAAAGCAATAGCGTGATTCTGGCTCTAAAGCAGAGTGTCATCCATGGATGAGAACTCTGCTGTGTGTTTCCCTTCAGAGATGGAGTTAAATCCCAGGCTCTGTGTCTTACTACAAGCAAGACTTCGTTTCAGGTAAGGGCAGTCACTTTTCAGTTCAAAGGAAATACATCATTCTAAAGCTCACACGTTTCTCATCTTAACTGACAAGCATTGGATGTTAGAGGACCAGTGATTTGTATCAGTTTCAGAAGCAGAGTTGGACTAGATATGGTCTGTATGTGTAGGAAACACCGTTCTTTTGTTCTCAGCACACTCACGTTTCCTGATGTGTTAGAGACTCCACAAAGCAAGAGCATGCTTCTCGCTCTAAAGCAGAGTGTGATCCATGGATGAGAACTCTGCTGTGTGTTTCCCTTCAGAGATGGAGTTAAATCCCAGGCTCTGTGTCTTACTACAAGCAAGACTTCGTTTCAGGTAAGGGCAGTCACTTATCAGTTCAAAGGAACTACTTCATTCTAAAGCTCACACGTTTCTCATCTTAACTGACAAGCATTGGATGTTAGAGGACCAGTGCTTTGTATCAGTTTCAGAAGCAGAGTTGGACTAGATACGGTCCGTATGTATAGGAAACACCGTTCTTTTGTTCTCAGCACACAGACGTTTCCTGCTGTGTTAGAGACTCCAGAAAGCAAGAGCGTGCTTCTTGTTCTAAAGCAGAGTGTGATCAATGGATGAGAACACTGCTGTGTGTTTCACTTCAGAAATGGAGTTAAATCCCAGGCTCTGAGTCTTCCTACAAGCAAGACTTCATTTCAGATAAGGGCAGTCACTTTTCTGCTCAAACGAACTATATCGTTCACGAAGATCACACGTTTCTCATCTTAACTGACAAGCATTGGATGTTAGAGGACCAGTGCATTGTATCAGTTTCAGAAGCAGATTTGGACTAGATATGGTCCATATGTGTAGGAAACACCGTTATTTTTTTCTCAGCGCACTCACGTTTCCTGCTGTCTTAGAGACTTTAGAAAGCAAGAGCATGCTTCTTGTTCTAAAGCAGATTGTGATGCATGGATGAGAACTATGCTGTGTGTTTCCCTTCAGAAATGGAGTTAAATCCCAGACTCTGTGTCTTCCTACAAGCAAGACTTCGTTTAAGGTCAGGGCAGTCACTTTTCTGCTCAAAAGAACTACATCTTTCATGAAGCTCACACGTTTCCCATCTTAACTGACAAGCATTGGATGTTAGAGGACCAGTGCTTTGTATCAGTTTCAGAAGAAGAGTTGGACTACATAAGGTTAGTATGTGTACGAAACTCCGTTCTTTTGTTCTGGGCACACTCAGATTTCCTGCTGTATTAGAGACTCTAGAGAGCAAGAGCGTGCTTCTTGCTGTAAAGCAGATTGTGATCCATGGGTGAGAACCATGCTGTGTGTTTCCCTTCAGAAATCGAGTTAAATCCCAGGCTCTGTGTCTTCCTATAAGCAAGACTTCGTTTCAGGTAAGGGAAGTCACTTGTAATCTCAAACGAACTACATCGTTCACGAAGCTCACACGTTTCTCATCTTAACAGACAAGCATTGGATTTTAGAGGACCAGTGCTTTGTATCAGTTTCAGAAGCAGAGTTGGAATAGATATGGTCCGTATGTGTAGGAAACACCATTGTTTTGTTCTCAGCACACTCACGTTTCCTGCTGTGTTAGAGACTCCAGAAAGCAAGAGCGTGCTTCTTGCTCTAAAGCAGAGTGTGATCCATGGATGAGAACTCTGCTGTGTGTTTCCCTTCAGAGATGGAGTTAAATCCCAGGCTCTGTGTCTTTCTACAAGCAAGAGTTCGTTACAGGTAAGGGCAGTCACTTTTCAGTTCAAAGGAACTACATCATTGTCAAAGCTCACACGATTCTCATCTTAACTGACAAGCATTGGATGTTAGAGGACCAGTGCTTTGTGTCACTTACAAAAACAGAGCTGGACTAGATATGGTCCGTATGTGTAGGAAACAGCGTTCTTTTGTTCTCAGCGCACTCACGTTTCCTGCTGTCTTAGAGACTCTAGAAAGCAAGAGCGTGCTTCTTGTTCTAAAGCAGAGTGTGATCAATGGATGAGAACACTGCTGTGAGTTTCACTTCAGAAA
Source organism: Onychomys leucogaster (assembly GCA_949786385.1). Lineage (NCBI taxonomy): Eukaryota > Metazoa > Chordata > Mammalia > Rodentia > Cricetidae > Onychomys > Onychomys leucogaster. The sequence continues at coordinate 64,121 of CATKUP010000726.1, forward strand.
TGGAGTTAAATCCCAGGCTCTGAGTCTTCCTACAAGCAAGACTTCGTTTCAGGTAAGGGCAGTCACTTTTCTGCTCAAACGAACTACATCGTTCACGAAGATCACACGTTTCTCATCTTAACTGACAAGCATTGGATGTTAGAGGACCAGTGCATTGTATCAGTTTCAGAAGCAGATTTGGACTACATAGGGTCCGTATGTGTAGGAAACACCGTTCTTTTGTTCTGGGCACACTCAGATTACCTGCTTTATTACAGACTCTAGAAAGCAAGAGCGTGCTTCTCGCTCTAAAGCAGAGTGTGATCCATGGATGAGAACTCTGCTGTGTGTTTTCCTTCAGAGATGGAGTTAAATCCCAGGCTCTGTGTCTTACTACAAGCAAGACTTCGTTACAGATAAGGTCAGTCACTTTTCAGTTCAAAGGAACTATATCATTCTCAAAGCTCACACGTTTCTCATCTTAACTGACAAGCATTGGATTTTAGAGGACCAGTGCTTTGTATCAGTTTCAGAAGCAGAGTTGGACTAGATATGGTCCGTATGTGTAGGAAACACCGTTCTTTTGTTCTCAGCACACTCACGTTTCCTGCTGTCTTAGAGACTCTAGAATGCAAGAGCATGCTTCTTGTTCTAAAGCAGAGTGTGATCAATGGATGAGAACACTGCTGTGTGTTTCACTTCAGAAATGGAGTTAAATCCCAGGCTCTGAGTCTTCCTATAAGAAAGACTTCGTTTCAGGTAAGGGCAGTCACTTTTCTGCTCAAACGAACTACATCGTTCACGAAGATCACACGTTTCTCATCTTAACTGACAAGCATTGGATGTTAGAGGACCAGTGCATTGTATCAGTTTCAGAAGCAGATTTGGACTACATATGGTCCGTATGTGTAGGAAACACCATTCTTTTCTTCTGGGCACACTCAGATTACCTCTTTTATTACAGACTCTAGAAAGCAAGAGCGTGCTTCTCGCTCTAAAGCAGAGTGTGATCCAAGGATGAGAACTCTGCTGTGTGTTTCCCTTCAGAGATGGAGTTAAATCCCAGGCTCTGTGTCTTACTACAAGCAAGACTTCGTTACAGGTAAGGGCAGTCACTTTTCAGTTCAAAGGAACTACAACATTCTCAAAGCTCACACGTTTCTCATCTTAACTAACAAGCATTGGATGTTAGAGGACCAGTGCTTTGTATCAGTTTCAGAAGAAGAGTTAGACTACATAAGGTCCGTATGTGTACGAAACTCCGTTCTTTTGTTCTGGGCACACTCAGATTTCCTGCTGTATTAGAGACTCTAGAAAGCAAGAGCGTGCTTCTTGCTGTAAAGCAGAGTGTGATCCATGGGTGAGAACTATGCTGTGTGTTTCCCTTCAGAAATGGAGCTAAATCCCAGGCTCTGTGTCTTCCTATAAGCAAGAATTCGTTTCAGGTAAGGGCAGTCACTTGTCATCTCAAACGAACTACATCGTTCACGAAGCTCACACGTTTCTCATCTTAAAAGACAAGCATTGGATGTTAGAGGACCAGTGCTTTGTCTCAGTTTCAGAAGCAGAGTTGGACTAGATATGGTCTGTATGTGTAGGAAACACCGTTCTTTTGTTCTCAGTGCACTCACGTTTCCTGCTGTCTTAGAGACTCTAGAAAGCAAGAGCGTGCTTCTGGCTCTAAAGCAGAGTGTGATCCATGGATGAGAACACTGCTGTGTGTTTCACTTCAGAAATGGAGTTAAATCCCAGGCTCTGGGTCTTCCTACAAGCAAGACTTCGTTTCAGGTAAGGGCAGTCACTTTTCTGCTCAAACGAACTACATCGTTCACGAAGATCACACGTTTCTCATCTTAACTGACAAGCATTGGATGTTAGAGGACCAGTGCATTGTATCAGTTTCAGATGCAGATTTGGACTACATATGGTCCGTATGTGTAGGAAACACCGTTCTTTTGTTCTGGGCATACTCAGATTACCTGCTGTATTAGAGACTCTTGAAAGCAAGAGCGTGCTTCTCGCTCTACAGCAGAGTGTGATCCATGGATGAAAACTCTGCTGTGTGTTTCCCTTCAGAGATGTAGTTAAATCCCAGGCTCTGTGTCTTACTACAAGCAAGACTTCGTTACAGGTAAGGGCAGTCACTTTTCAGTTCAAAGGAACTACATCATTCTCAAAGCTCACACGTTTCTCATCTTAACTGACAAGCATTGGATTTTAGAGGACCAGTGCTTTGTATCAGTTTCAGAAGCAGAGTTGGACTATATAATGTCCTTATGTGTAGGAAACAGCGTTCTTTTGTTCTCAGCACACTCACGTTTCCTGCTGTCTTAGAGACTCTAGAAAGCAAAGGCATGCTTCTTGTTCTAAAGCAGAGGGTGATCAATGGATGATTACACTGCTGTGTGTTTCACTTCAGAAATGGAGTTAAATCCCAAGCTCTGAGTCTTCCTATAACCAAGACTTCGTTTCAGGTAAGGGCAGTCACTTGTCAGCTCAAACAAATTACATCGTTCACGAAGCTCACACGTTTCTCATCTTAACAGACAAGCATTGGATGTTAGAGGACCAGTGCTTTGTATCAGTTTCAGAAGCAGAGTTGGACTAGATATGGTCCGTAGGTGTAGGAAACACCGTTCTTTTGTTCTCAGCACACTCACGTTTCCTGCTGTGTTAGAGACTCCAGAAAGCAAGAGCGTGATTCTGGCTCGAAAGCAGAGTGTGATCCATGGATGAGAACTCTGCTGTGTGTTTCCCTTCAGATATGGAGTTAAATCCCAGGCCCTGTGTCTTACTACAAGCAAGACTTCGTTACAGGTAAGAGCAGTCACTTTTCAGTTCAAAGGAACTACATCATTCTCAAAGCTCACACGTTTCTCATCTTAACTGACAAGCATTGGATGTTAGAGGACCGGTGCTTTGTGTCACTTACAGAAACAGAGTTGGACTAGATATGGTCCGTATGTGTAGGAAACACGTTTCTTTTGTTCTCAGCACACTCACGTTTCCTGCTGTGTTAGAGACTCCAGAAAGCAAGAGCGTGCTTCTTGCTGTAAAGCAGATTGTGATCCATGGGTGAGAACTATGCTGTGTGTTTCCCTTCAGAGATCGAGTTAAATCCCAGGCTCTGTGTCTTCCTATAAGCAAGACTTCGTTTCAGGTAAGGGAAGTCACTTGTCATATCAAATGAACTACATAGTTACACGAAGCTCACACGTTTCTCATCCTAACAGACAAGCATTGCATGTTAGAGGACCAGTGCTTTGTATCAGTTTCAGAAGCAGAGTTGGACTACATATGGTCCGTATGTGTAGGAAACACCGTTCTTTTGTTCTGGGCATACTCAGATTACCTGCTGTATTAGAGACTCTAGAAAGCAAGAGCGTGCTTCTCGCTCTACAGCAGAGTGTGATCCATGGATGAAAACTCTGCTGTGTGTTTCCCTTCAGAGATGTAGTTAAATCCCAGGCTCTGTGTCTTACTACAAGCAAGACTTCGTTACAGGTAAGGGCAGTTACTTTTCAGTTCAAAGGAACTACATCATTCTCAAAGCTCACACGTTTCTCATCTTAACTGACAAGCATTGGATTTTAGAGGACCAGTGCTTTGTATCAGTTTCAGAAGCAGAGTTGGACTATATAATGTCCTTATGTGTAGGAAACAGCGTTCTTTTGTTCTCAGCACACTCACGTTTCCTGCTGTCTTAGAGACTCTAGAAAGCAAAGGCATGCTTCTTGTTCTAAAGCAGAGGGTGATCAATGGATGATTACACTGCTGTGTGCTTCACTTCAGAAATGGAGTTAAATCCCAAGCTCTGAGTCTTCCTACAAGCAAGACTTCGTTTCAGGTAAGGGCAGTCACTTGTCAGCTCAAACGAATTACATCGTTCACGAAGCTCACACGTTTCTCATCTTAACAGACAAGCATTGGATGTTAGAGGACCAGTGCTTTGTATCAGTTTCAGAAGCAGAGTTGGACTAGATATGGTCCGTAGGTGTAGGAAACACCGTTCTTTTGTTCTCAGCACACTCACGTTTCCTGCTGTGTTAGAGACTCCAGAAAGCAAGAGCATGCTTCTCGCTCTAAAGCAGAGTGTGATCCATGGATATGAACTCTGTTGTGTGTTTCCCTTCAGAGATGGAGTTAAATCCCAGGCTCTGTGTCTTACTACAAGCAAGACTTATTTTCAGGTAAGGGCAGTCACTTTTCTGCTCAAACGAACTACATCGTTCACGAAGATCACACGTTTCTCATCTCAACTGACAAGCATTGGATGTTAGAGGACCAGTGCTTTGTATCAGTTTCAGAAGCAGAGTTGGACTAGATATGGTCCGTATGTGTAGGAAACACCGTTCTTTTGTTCTCAGCACACTCACGTTTCCTGCTGTGTTAGAGACTCCAGAAAGCAAGAGCGTGATTCTGGCTCTAAAGCAGAGTGTCATCCATGGATGAGAACTCTGCTGTGTGTTTCCCTTCAGAGATGGAGTTAAATCCCAGGCTCTGTGTCTTACTACAAGCAAGACTTCGTTACAGGTAAGGGCAGTTACTTTTCAGTTCAAAGGAACTACATCATTCTCAAAGCTCACACGTTTCTCATCTTAACTGACAAGCATTGGATTTTAGAGGACCAGTGCTTTGTATCAGTTTCAGAAGCAGAGTTGGACTATATAATGTCCTTATGTGTAGGAAACAGCGTTCTTTTGTTCTCAGCACACTCACGTTTCCTGCTGTCTTAGAGACTCTAGAAAGCAAAGGCATGCTTCTTGTTCTAAAGCAGAGGGTGATCAATGGATGATTACACTGCTGTGTGCTTCACTTCAGAAATGGAGTTAAATCCCAAGCTCTGAGTCTTCCTACAAGCAAGACTTCGTTTCAGGTAAGGGCAGTCACTTGTCAGCTCAAACGAATTACATCGTTCACGAAGCTCACACGTTTCTCATCTTAACAGACAAGCATTGGATGTTAGAGGACCAGTGCTTTGTATCAGTTTCAGAAGCAGAGTTGGACTAGATATTGTCCGTAGGTGTAGGAAACACCGTTCTTTTGTTCTCAGCACACTCACGTTTCCTGCTGTGTTAGAGACTCCAGAAAGCAAGAGCATGCTTCTCGCTCTAAAGCAGAGTGTGATCCATGGATATGAACTCTGTTGTGTGTTTCCCTTCAGAGATGGAGTTAAATCCCAGGCTCTGTGTCTTACTACAAGCAAGACTTATTTTCAGGTAAGGGCAGTCACTTTTCTGCTCAAACGAACTACATCGTTCACGAAGATCACACGTTTCTCATCTTAACTGACAAGCATTGGATGTTAGAGGACCAGTGCTTTGTATCAGTTTCAGAAGCAGAGTTGGACTAGATATGGTCCGTATGTGTAGGAAACAGCGTTCTTTTGTTCTCAGCGCACTCACGTTTCTTGCTGTCTTAGAGACTCTAGAAAGCAAGAGCGTGCTTCTCGCTCTAAAGCAGAGTGTGACCCATGGATGAGAACTCTGCTATGTGTTTCCTATCAGAGATGGAGTTAAATCCCAGTCTCTGTATCTTACTACTAGCAAGACTTCCTTACAGGTAAGGGCAGTCACTTTTCAGTTCAAAGGTACTACATCATTCTCAAAGCTCACGCGTTTCTCATCTTACCTGACAAGCATTTGATGTTAGAGGACCAGTGCATTGTGTCACTTACAGAAACAGAGTTGGACTAGATATGGTCCGTATGTGTAGGAAACACCGTTCTTTTGTTCTCAGCACACTCACGTTTCCTGCTGTCTTAGAGACTCTAGAAAGCAAGAGCGTGCTTCTTGCTGTAAAGCAGAGTGTGATCCATGGGTGAGAACTATGCTGTGTGTTTCCCTTCAGAAATGGAGCTAAATCCCAGGCTCTGTGTCTTCCTATAAGCAAGAATTCGTTTCAGGTAAGGGCAGTCACTTTTCTTCTCAAACGAACTACATCGTTCACGAAGCTCACACGTTTCTCATCTTAACAGACAAGCATTGGATGTTAGAGGACCAGTGCTTTGTATCAGTTTCAGAACCAGAGTTGGACTAGATATGGTCCGTATGTGTAGGAAACAGCGTTCTTTTGTTCTCAGCGCACTCACGTTTCCTGCTGTCTTAGAGACTCTAGAAAGCAAGAGCGTGCTTTTTGTTCTAAAGCAGAATGTGATCAATGGATGAGAACACTGCTGTGTGTTTCACTTCAGAAATGGAGTTAAATCCCAGGCTCTGGGTCTTCCTACAAGCAAGACTTCGTTTCAGGTAATGGTAGTCACTTTTCTGCTCAAACGAACTACATCGTTCACGAAGATCACACGTTTCTCATCTTAACTGACAAGCATTGGATGTTAGAGGACCAGTGCATTGTATCAGTTTCAGATGCAGATTTGGACTACATATGGTCTGTATGTGTAGGAAACACCGTTCTTTTGTTCTGGGCATACTCAGATTACCTGCTGTATTAGAGACTCTTGAAAGCAAGAGCGTGCTTCTCGCTCTACAGCAGAGTGTGATCCATGGATGAAAACTCTGCTGTGTGTTTCCCTTCAGAGATGTAGTTAAATCCCAGGCTCTGTGTCTTACTACAAGCAAGACTTCGTTACAGGTAAGGGCAGTCACTTTTCAGTTCAAAGGAACTACATCATTCTCAAAGCTCACACGTTTCTCATCTTAACTGACAAGCATTGGATTTTAGAGGACCAGTGCTTTGTATCAGTTTCAGAAGCAGAGTTGGACTATATAATGTCCTTATGTGTAGGAAACAGCGTTCTTTTGTTCTCAGCACACTCACTTTTCCTGCTGTCTTAGAGATTCTAGAAAGCAAAGGCATGCTTCTTGTTCTAAAGCAGAGGGTGATCAATGGATGATTACACTGCTGTGTGTTTCACTTCAGAAATGGAGTTAAATCCCAAGCTCTGAGTCTTCCTATAAGCAAGACTTCGTTTCAGGTAAGGGCAGTCACTTGTCAGCTCAAACAAATTACATCGTTCACGAAGCTCACACGTTTCTCATCTTAACAGACAAGCATTGGATGTTAGAGGACCAGTGCTTTGTATCAGTTTCAGAAGCAGAGTTGGACTAGATATGGTCCGTAGGTGTAGGAAACACCGTTCTTTTGTTCTCAGCACACTCACGTTTCCTGCTGTGTTAGAGACTCCAGAAAGCAAGAGCGTGATTCTGGCTCGAAAGCAGAGTGTGATCCATGGATGAGAACTCTGCTGTGTGTTTCCCTTCAGAGATGGAGTTAAATCCCAGGCCCTGTGTCTTACTACAAGCAAGACTTCGTTACAGGTAAGGGCAGTCACTTTTCAGTTCAAAGGAACTACATCATTCTCAAAGCTCACACGTTTCTCATCTTAACTGACAAGCATTGGATGTTAGAGGACCGGTGCTTTGTGTCACTTACAGAAACAGAGTTGGACTAGATATGGTCCGTATGTGTAGGAAACACGTTTCTTTTGTTCTCAGCACACTCACGTTTCCTGCTGTGTTAGAGACTCCAGAAAGCAAGAGCGTGCTTCTTGCTGTAAAGCAGATTGTGATCCATGGGTGAGAACTATGCTGTGTGTTTCCCTTCAGAGATCGAGTTAAATCCCAGGCTCTGTGTCTTCCTATAAGCAAGACTTCGTTTCAGGTAAGGGAAGTCACTTGTCATATCAAATGAACTACATAGTTACACGAAGCTCACACGTTTCTCATCCTAACAGACAAGCATTGCATGTTAGAGGACCAGTGCTTTGTATCAGTTTCAGAAGCAGAGTTGGACTACATATGGTCCGTATGTGTAGGAAACTCCGTTCTTTTGTTCTGGGCATACTCAGATTACCTGCTGTATTAGAGACTCTAGAAAGCAAGAGCGTGCTTCTCGCTCTACAGCAGAGTGTGGTCCATGGATGAAAACTCTGCTGTGTGTTTCCCTTCAGAGATGTAGTTAAATCCCAGGCTCTGTGTCTTACTACAAGCAAGACTTCGTTACAGGTAAGGGCAGTTACTTTTCAGTTCAAAGGAACTACATCATTCTCAAAGCTCACACGTTTCTCATCTTAACTGACAAGCATTGGATTTTAGAGGACCAGTGCTTTGTATCAGTTTCAGAAGCAGAGTTGGACTAGATATGGTCCGTATGTGTAGGAAACAGCGTTCTTTTGTTCTCAGCGCACTCACGTTTCTTGCTGTCTTAGAGACTCTAGAAAGCAAGAGCGTGCTTCTCGCTCTAAAGCAGAGTGTGACCCATGGATGAGAACTCTGCTATGTGTTTCCTATCAGAGATGGAGTTAAATCCCAGGCTCTGTGTCTTACTACTAGCAAGACTTCCTTACAGGTAAGGGCAGTCACTTTTCAGTTCAAAGGTACTACATCATTCTCAAAGCTCACGCGTTTCTCATCTTACCTGACAAGCATTTGATGTAAGAGGACCAGTGCATTGTGTCACTTACAGAAACAGAGTTGGACTAGATATGGTCCGTATGTGTAGGAAACACCGTTCTTTTGTTCTCAGCGCACTCACGTTTCCTGCTGTCTTAGAGACTCTAGAAAGCAAGAGCGTGCTTCTTGCTGTAAAGCAGAGTGTGATCCATGGGTGAGAACTATGCTGTGTGTTTCCCTTCAGAAATGGAGCTAAATCCCAGGCTCTGTGTCTTCCTATAAGCAAGAATTCGTTTCAGGTAAGGGCAGTCACTTTTCTTCTCAAACGAACTACATCGTTCACGAAGCTCACACGTTTCTCATCTTAACAGACAAGCATTGGATGTTAGAGGACCAGTGCTTTGTATCAGTTTCAGAACCAGAGTTGGACTAGATATGGTCCGTATGTGTAGCAAACAGCGTTCTTTTGTTCTCAGCGCACTCACGTTTCCTGCTGTCTTAGAGACTCTAGAAAGCAAGAGCGTGCTTTTTGTTCTAAAGCAGAATGTGATCAATGGATGAGAACACTGCTGTGTGTTTCACTTCAGAAATGGAGTTAAATCCCAGGCTCTGGGTCTTCCTACAAGCAAGACTTCGTTTCAGGTAATGGCAGTCACTTTTCTGCTCAAACGAACTACATCGTTCACGAAGATCACACGTTTCTCATCTTAACTGACAAGCATTGGATGTTAGAGGACCAGTGCATTGTATCAGTTTCAGATGCAGATTTGGACTACATATGGTCCGTATGTGTAGGAAACACCGTTCTTTTGTTCTGGGCATACTCAGATTACCTGCTGTATTAGAGACTCTTGAAAGCAAGAGCGTGCTTCTCGCTCTACAGCAGAGTGTGATCCATGGATGAAAACTCTGCTGTGTGTTTCCCTTCAGAGATGTAGTTAAATCCCAGGCTCTGTGTCTTACTACAAGCAAGACTTCGTTACAGGTAAGGGCAGTCACTTTTCAGTTCAAAGGAACTACATCATTCTCAAAGCTCACACGTTTCTCATCTTAACTGACAAGCATTGGATTTTAGAGGACCAGTGCTTTGTATCAGTTTCAGAAGCAGAGTTGGACTATATAATGTCCTTATGTGTAGGAAACAGCGTTCTTTTGTTCTCAGCACACTCACGTTTCCTGCTGTCTTAGAGACTCTAGAAAGCAAAGGCATGCTTCTTGTTCTAAAGCAGAGGGTGATCAATGGATGATTACACTGCTGTGTGTTTCACTTCAGAAATGGAGTTAAATCCCAAGCTCTGAGTCTTCCTATAAGCAAGACTTCGTTTCAGGTAAGGGCAGTCACTTGTCAGCTCAAACAAATTACATCGTTCACGAAGCTCACACGTTTCTCATCTTAACAGACAAGCATTGGATGTTAGAGGAACAGTGCTTTGTATCAGTTTCAGAAGCAGAGTTGGACTAGATATGGTCCGTAGGTGTAGGAAACACCGTTCTTTTGTTCTCAGCACACTCACGTTTCCTGCTGTGTTAGAGACTCCAGAAAGCAAGAGCGTGATTCTGGCTCGAAAGCAGAGTGTGATCCATGGATGAGAACTCTGCTGTGTGTTTCCCTTCAGAGATGGAGTTAAATCCCAGGCCCTGTGTCTTACTACAAGCAAGACTTCGTTACAGGTAAGGGCAGTCACTTTTCAGTTCAAAGGAACTACATCATTCTCAAAGCTCACACGTTTCTCATCTTAACTGACAAGCATTGGATGTTAGAGGACCGGTGCTTTGTGTCACTTACAGAAACAGAGTTGGACTAGATATGGTCCGTATGTGTAGGAAACACGTTTCTTTTGTTCTCAGCACACTCACATTTCCTGCTGTGTTAGAGACTCCAGAAAGCAAGAGCGTGCTTCTTGCTGTAAAGCAGATTGTGATCCATGGGTGAGAACTACGCTGTGTGTTTCCCTTCAGAGATCGAGTTAAATCCCAGGCTCTGTGTCTTCCTATAAGCAAGACTTCGTTTCAGGTAAGGGAAGTCACTTGTCATATCAAATGAACTACATAGTTACACGAAGCTCACACGTTTCTCATCCTAACAGACAAGCATTGCATGTTAGAGGACCAGTGCTTTTTATCAGTTTCAGAAGCAGAGTTGGACTACATATGGTCCGTATGTGTAGGAAACACCGTTCTTTTGTTCTGGGCATACTCAGATTACCTGCTGTATTAGAGACTCTAGAAAGCAAGAGCGTGCTTCTTGCTCTACAGCAGAGTGTGATCCATGGATGAAAACTCTGCTGTGTGTTTCCCTTCAGAGATGTAGTTAAATCCCAGGCTCTGTGTCTTACTACAAGCAAGACTTCGTTACAGGTAAGGGCAGTTACTTTTCAGTTCAAAGGAACTACATCATTCTCAAAGCTCACACGTTTCTCATCTTAACTGACAAGCATTGGATTTTAGAGGACCAGTGTTTTGTATCAGTTTCAGAAGCAGAGTTGGACTATATAATGTCCTTATGTGTAGGAAACAGCGTTCTTTTGTTCTCAGCACACTCACGTTTCCTGCTGTCTTAGAGACTCTAGAAAGCAAAGGCATGCTTCTTGTTCTAAAGCAGAGGGTGATCAATGGATGATTACACTGCTGTGTGCTTCACTTCAGAAATGGAGTTAAATCCCAAGCTCTGAGTCTTCCTACAAGCAAGACTTCGTTTCAGGTAAGGGCAGTCACTTGTCAGCTTTAACGAATTACATCGTTCACGAAGCTCACACGTTTCTCATCTTAACAGACAAGCATTGGATGTTAGAGGACCAGTGCTTTGTATCAGTTTCAGAAGCAGAGTTGGACTAGATATGGTCCGTAGGTGTAGGAAACACCGTTCTTTTGTTCTCAGCACACTCACGTTTCCTGCTGTGTTAGAGACTCCAGAAAGCAAGAGCATGCTTCTCGCTCTAAAGCAGAGTGTGATCCATGGATATGAACTCTGTTGTGTGTTTCCCTTCAGAGATGGAGTTAAATCCCAGGCTCTGTGTCTTACTACAAGCAAGACTTATTTTCAGGTAAGGGCAGTCACTTTTCTGCTCAAACGAACTACATCGTTCACGAAGATCACACGTTTCTCATCTTAACTGACAAGCATTGGATGTTAGAGGACCAGTGCTTTGTATCAGTTTCAGAAGCAGAGTTGGACTAGATATGGTCCGTATGTGTAGGAAACAGCGTTCTTTTGTTCTCAGCGCACTCACGTTTCTTGCTGTCTTAGAGACTCTAGAAAGCAAGAGCGTGCTTCTCGCTCTAAAGCAGAGTGTGACCCATGGATGAGAACTCTGCTATGTGTTTCCTATCAGAGATGGAGTTAAATGCCAGGCTCTGTGTCTTACTACTAGCAAGACTTCCTTACAGGTAAGGGCAGTCACTTTTCAGTTCAAAGGTACTACATCATTCTCAAAGCTCACGCGTTTCTCATCTTACCTGACAAGCATTTGATGTTAGAGGACCAGTGCATTGTGTCACTTACAGAAACAGAGTTGGACTAGATATGGTCCGTATGTGTAGGAAACACCGTTCTTTTGTTCTCAGCGCACTCACGTTTCCTGCTGTCTTAGAGACTCTAGAAAGCAAGAGCGTGCTTCTTGCTGTAAAGCAGAGTGTGATCCATGGGTGAGAACTATGCTGTGTGTTTCCCTTCAGAAATGGAGCTAAATCCCAGGCTCTGTGTCTTCCTATAAGCAAGAATTCGTTTCAGGTAAGGGCAGTCACTTTTCTTCTCAAACGAACTACATCGTTCACGAAGCTCACACGTTTCTCATCTTAACAGACAAGCATTGGATGTTAGAGGACCAGTGCTTTGTATCAGTTTCAGAACCAGAGTTGGACTAGATATGGTCCGTATGTGTAGGAAACAGCGTTCTTTTGTTCTCAGTGCACTCACGTTTCCTGCTGTCTTAGAGACTCTAGAAAGCAAGAGCGTGCTTTTTGTTCTAAAGCAGAATGTGATCAATGGATGAGAACACTGCTGTGTGTTTCACTTCAGAAATGGAGTTAAATCCCAGGCTCTGGGTCTTCCTACAAGCAAGACTTCGTTTCAGGTAAGGGCAGTCACTTTTCTGCTCAAACGAACTACATCGTTCACGAAGATCACACGTTTCTCATCTTAACTGACAAGCATTGGATGTTAGAGGACCAGTGCATTGTATCAGTTTCAGATGCAGATTTGGACTACATATGGTCCGTATGTGTAGGAAACACCGTTCTTTTGTTCTGGGCACACTCAGATTACCTGCTTTATTACAGACTCTAGAAAGCAAGAGCGTGCTTCTCGCTCTAAAGCAGAGTGTGATCCATGGATGAGAACTCTGCTGTGTGTTTCCCTTCAGAGATGGAGTTAAATCCCAGGCTCTGTGTCTTACTACAAGCAAGACTTCGTTTCAGGTAAGGGCAGTCACTTATCAGTTCAAAGGAACTACTTCATTCTAAAGCTCACACGTTTCTCATCTTAACTGACAAGCATTGGATGTTAGAGGACCAGTGCTTTGTATCAGTTTCAGAAGCAGAGTTGGACTAGATACGGTCCGTATGTATAGGAAACACCGTTCTTTTGTTCTCAGCACACAGACGTTTCCTGCTGTGTTAGAGACTCCAGAAAGCAAGAGCGTGCTTCTTGTTCTAAAGCAGAGTGTGATCAATGGATGAGAACACTGCTGTGTGTTTCACTTCAGAAATGGAGTTAAATCCCAGGCTCTGAGTCTTCCTACAAGCAAGACTTCATTTCAGGTAAGGGCAGTCACTTTTCTGCTCAAACGAACTATATCGTTCACGAAGATCACACGTTTCTCATCTTAACTGACAAGCATTGGATGTTAGAGGACCAGTGCATTGTATCAGTTTCAGAAGCAGATTTGGACTAGATATGGTCCGTATGTGTAGGAAACACCGTTATTTTTTTCTCAGCGCACTCACGTTTCCTGCTGTCTTAGAGACTTTAGAAAGCAAGAGCATGCTTCTTGTTCTAAAGCAGATTGTGATGCATGGATGAGAACTATGCTGTGTGTTTCCCTTCAGAAATGGAGTTAAATCCCAGACTCTGTGTCTTCCTACAAGCAAGACTTCGTTTAAGGTCAGGGCAGTCACTTTTCTGCTCAAAAGAACTACATCTTTCATGAAGCTCACACGTTTCCCATCTTAACTGACAAGCATTGGATGTTAGAGGACCAGTGCTTTGTATCAGTTTCAGAAGAAGAGTTGGACTACATAAGGTTAGTATGTGTACGAAACTCCGTTCTTTTGTTCTGGGCACACTCAGATTTCCTGCTGTATTAGAGACTCTAGAGAGCAAGAGCGTGCTTCTTGCTGTAAAGCAGATTGTGATCCATGGGTGAGAACCATGCTGTGTGTTTCCCTTCAGAAATCGAGTTAAATCCCAGGCTCTGTGTCTTCCTATAAGCAAGACTTCGTTTCAGGTAAGGGCAGTCACTTGTCATCTCAAACGAACTACATCGTTCACGAAGCTCACACGTTTCTCATCTTAAAAGACAAGCATTGGATGTTAGAGGACCAGTGCTTTGTCTCAGTTTCAGAAGCAGAGTTGGACTAGATATGGTCTGTATGTGTAGGAAACACCATTGTTTTGTTCTCAGCACACTCACGTTTCCTGCTGTGTTAGAGACTCCAGAAAGCAAGAGCGTGCTTCTTGCTCTAAAGCAGAGTGTGATCCATGGATGAGAACTCTGCTGTGTGTTTCCCTTCAGAGATGGAGTTAAATCCCAGGCTCTGTGTCTTTCTACAAGCAAGAGTTCGTTACAGGTAAGGGCAGTCACTTTTCAGTTCAAAGGAACTACATCATTGTCAAAGCTCACACGATTCTCATCTTAACTGACAAGCATTGGATGTTAGAGGACCAGTGCTTTGTGTCACTTACAAAAACAGAGCTGGACTAGATATGGTCCGTATGTGTAGGAAACAGCGTTCTTTTGTTCTCAGCGCACTCACGTTTCCTGCTGTCTTAGAGACTCTAGAAAGCAAGAGCGTGCTTCTTGTTCTAAAGCAGAGTGTGATCAATGGATGAGAACACTGCTGTGAGTTTCACTTCAGAAATGGAGTTAAATCCCAGGCTCTGAGTCTTCCTACAAGCAAGACTTCGTTTCAGGTAAGGGCAGTCACTTTTCTGCTCAAACGAACTACATCGTTCACGAAGATCACACGTTTCTCATCTTAACTGACAAGCATTGGATGTTAGAGGACCAGTGCATTGTATCAGTTTCAGAAGCAGATTTGGACTACATAGGGTCCGTATGTGTAGGAAACACCGTTCTTTTGTTCTGGGCACACTCAGATTACCTGCTTTATTACAGACTCTAGAAAGCAAGAGCG
>CATKUP010000727.1:0-78000 GCA_949786385.1 Onychomys leucogaster
CATGTTAACAGACAAGCATTGGATGTTAGAGGACCAGTGCTTTGTATCAGTTTCAGAAGCAGAGTTGAACTAGATATGGTCCGTATGTTTAGGAAACACCGTTCTTTTGTTCTGAGCACACACACGTTTCCTGCTGTCTTAGAGACTCTAGAAAGCAAGAGCGTGCTTCTTGTTCTAAAGCAGAGTGTGATCAATGAATGATTACACTGCTGTGTGTTTCCTTTCAGAAATGGAGTTAAATCCAAGGCTCTGAGTCTTCCTACAAGCAAGACGTCGATTCATGTAAGGGCAGTCACTTTTCTGATCAAACAAACTACATCGTTCATGAAGCTCACACGTTTCCCATCTTAACTGACAAGCATTGGATGTTAGAGGACCAGTGATTTGTATCAGTTTCAGAAGAAGAGTTGGACTAGATATGGTCTGTATGTGTAGGAAACACCGTTCTTTTGTTCTCAGCACACTCACGTTTCCTGCTGTGTTACAGACTCCAGAAAGCAAGAGCGTGCTTCTTGCTCTAAAGCAGAGTGTGATGCATGGATGAGAAAAATGCTGTGTGTTTCCTTTCAGAAATGGAGTTAAATCCCAGGCTCTGTGTCTTCCTACAAGCAAGACTTCGTTTCAGATAAGGGCAGTCACTTTTCAGCTCAAACGAACTACATCGTTCACAGAGCTCACACGTTTCTCATCTTAACAGACAATCATTGGATGTTAGAGGACCAGTGCTTTGTGTCAGTTTAAGAAGCAGAGTTGGACTAGATATGGTCCGTATGTTTAGGAAACACCGTTCTTTGTTCTCAGCACACACACGTTTCCTGCTGTCTTAGAGACTCTAGAAAGCAAGAGCATGCTTCTTGTTCTAAAGCAGAGTGTGATCAATGGGTGATTACACTGCTGTTTGTTTCACTTCAGAAATGGAGTTAAATCCCAGGCTCTGAGTCTTCCTACAAGCTAGACTTTGATTCAGGTAAGGGCAGTCACTTTTCTGCTCAAATGAACTACATCGTTCACGAAACTCACACGTTTCTCATCTTAACTGACAAGCATTGGATGTTAGAGGGTCAGTGCTTTGTATGAGTTTCAGAAGCAGATTTGGACTACATAAGGTCTGTATTTGTAGGAAACACCGTTCTTTTGTTCTGGGCACACTCAGATTACCTGCTATATTAGAGACTCTAAAAGCAAGAGCGTGCTTCTCGCTCTAAAGCAGAGTGTGATCCATGGATGAGAAAAATGCTGTGTGTTTCCTTTCAGAAATGGAGTTAAATCCCAGGCTCTGTGTCTTCCTACAAGCAAGACTTCGTTTCAGATAAGGGCAGTCACTTTTCAGCTAAAACGAACTACATCATTCACGGAGCTCACACGTTTCTCATCTTTACAGACAAGCATTGGATGTTAGAGGACCAGTGCTTTGTGTCAGTTTAAGAAGCAGAGTGGACTAGATATGGTCCGTATGTGTAGGAAACACCGTTCTTTTGTTCTCAGCAAAATCACATTTCCTGCTGTCTTAGAGACTCCAGAAAGCAAGAGCGTGCTTCTCGCGCTAAAGCAGAGTGTGATCCATGGATCAGAACTATGCTGTGTGTTTCCCTTCATAAATGCAGTTAAATCTCAATCTCTTTGTCTTCCTACAAGCAAGACTTCGTTTCAGGTAAGGGCAGTCACTTTTCAGCTCAAACGAACTACATCGTTCACTGAGCTCACACATTTCTCTTCTTTACAGACAAGCATTGGATGTTAGAGGACCAGTGCTTTGTATCAGTTTCAGAAACAGAGTTGAAATAGATATGGTCAGTATGTGTAGGAAACACAGTTCTTTTGTTCTCAGCACACACACGTTTCCTGCTGTCTTAGAGACTCTGGAAAGCAAGAGCGTGCTTCTTGTTCTAAAGCAGAGTGTGATCAATGGATGATTACACTGCTGTGTGTTTCCTTTCAGAAATGGAGTTAAATCCCAGGCTCTGAGTCTTCCTACAAGCAAGACTTCGATTCAGGTAAGGGCAGTCACTTTTCTGCTCAAACGAACTACATCGTTCACGAAGCTCACACGTTTCTCATCTTAACTGACAAGCATTGGATGTTAGAGGGTCAGTGCTTTGTATGAGTTTCAGAAGCAGATTTGGACTACATATGGTCTGTATGTGTAGGAAACACCGTTCTTTTGTTCTGGGCACACTCAGATTACCTGCTATATTAGAGACTCTAAAAGCACGAGCGTGCTTCTCGCTCTAAGCAGAGTGTGATCCATGGATGAGAAAAATGCTGTGTGTTTCCCTTCAGAAATGGAGTTAAATCCCAGGCTCTGTGTCTTACGACAAGCAAGACTTCGTTTCAGGTAAGGGCAGTCACTTTTCAGCTCAAACAAACTACATCTTTCACAAAGCTCACACGTTTCTCATCTTAACAGACAAGCGTTGGATGTTAGAGGACCAGTGCTTTGTATCAGTTTCAGAAGCAGAGTTGAACTAGATATGGTCCGTATGTTTAGGAAACAAGGTTCTTTTGTTCTCAGCACACACACGTTTCCTGCTGTCTTAGAGACTCTAGAAAGCAAGAGCGTGCTTCTTGTTCTAAAGCAGAGTGTGATCAATGGGTGATTACATTGCTGTGTGTTTCACTTCAGAAATGGAGTTAAATCCCAGGCTCTGAGTCTTCCTACAAGCAAGACTTCGATTCAGGTAAGGGCAGTCACTTTTCAGCTCAAACAAACTACATCGTTCACGGAGCTCACACGTTTCTCATCTTAACTGACAAGCATTGGATGTTAGAGGGTCAGTGCTTTGTATCAGTTTCAGTAGCAGATTTGGACTATATATGGTCTGTATGTGTAGGAAACACCGTTCTTTTGTTCTGGGCACACTCAGATTACCTGCTCTATTAGAGACTCTAAAAGCAAGAGCGTGCTTCTCGCTCTAAAGCAGAGTGTGATCCATGGATGAGAAAAAAGCTGTGTGTTTCCTTTCAGAAATGGAGTTTAATCCCAGGCTCTGTGTCTTCCTACAAGCAAGACTTCGTTTCAGATAAGGGCAGTCACTTTTCAGCTAAAACGAACTACATCATTCACGGAGCTCACACGTTTCTCATCTTTACAGACAAGCATTGGATGTTAGAGGACCAGTGCTTTGTGTCAGTTTAAGAAGCAGAGTGGACTAGATATGGTCCGTAAGTGTAGGAAACACCGTTCTTTTGTTCTCAGCTAAATCACATTTCCTGCTGTCTTAGAGACTCTAGAAAGCAAGAGCGTGCTTCTTGTTCTAAAGCAGAGTATGATCAATGGATGAGAACACTGCTGTGTGTTTCACTTCAGAAATGGTCTTAAATCCCAGGCTCTGAGTCTTCCTACAAGCAAGAATTCATTTCAGGTAAGGGCAGTCACTTTTCTGCTCAAACGAACTACATCGTTCATGAAGCTCACACGTTTCCCATCTTAACTGACAAGCATTGGATGTTAGAGGACCAGTGATTTTTATCAGTTTCAGAAGCAGAGTTGGACTAGATATGGTCCGTATGTGTCGGAAACACCGTTCTTTTGTTCTCAGCAAAATCACATTTCCTGCTGTCTTAGAGACTCCAGAAAGCAAGAGCGTGCTTCTCGCGCTAAAGCAGAGTGTGATCCATGGATCAGAACTATGCTGTGTGTTTCCCTTTATAAATGGAGTTAAATCTCAATGTCTTTGTCTTCCTACAAGCAAGACTTCGTTTCAGGTAAGGGCAGTCACTTTTCAGCTCAAACGAACTACATCGTTCACTGAGCTCACACATTTCTCTTCTTTACAGACAAGCATTGGATGTTAGAGGACCAGTGCTTTGTATCAGTTTCAGAAACAGAGTTGAACTAGATATGGTCCGTATGTGTAGGAAACACAGTTCTTTTGTTCTCAGCACACACACGTTTCCTGCTGTCTTAGAGACTCTAAAAGCAAGAGCGTGCTTCTCGCTCTAAAGCAGAGTGTGATCCATGGATGAGAAAAATGCTGTGTGTTTCCTTTCAGAAATGGAGTTAAATCCCAGGCTCTGTGTCTTCCTACAAGCAAGACTTCGTTTCAGATAAGGGCAGTCACTTTTCAGCTCAAACGAACTACATCGTTCAGGGAGCTCACACGTTTCTCATCTTAACAGACAATCATTGGATGTTAGAGGACCAGTGCTTTGTGTCAGTTTAAGAGGCAGAGTTGGACTACATATGGTCTGTATGTGTAGGAAACACCGTTCTTTTGTTCTGGGCACACTCAGATTACCTGCTATATTAGAGACTCTAAAAGCAAGAGCGTGCTTCTCGCTCTAAAGCAGAGTGTGATCCATGGATGAGTAAATTGCTGTGTGTTTCCCTTCAGAAATGGAGTTAAATCCCAGGCTCTGTGTCTTCCTACAAGGAAGACTTCGTTTCAGGAAAGGGCAGTCACTTTTCAGCTCAAACGAACTACATCGTTCACTGAGATCACACGTTTCTCATCTTTACAGACAAGCATTGGATGTTAGAGGACCAGTGCTTTGTGTCAGTTTAAGAAGCAGAGTTGGCCTAGATATGGTGCGTATGTTTAGGAAACACCGTTCTTTTGTTCTCAGCTAAATCACATTTCCTGCTGTCTTAGAGACTCTAGAAAGCAAGAGTGTGCTTCTTGTTCTAAAGCAGAGTGTGATTAATGGATGATTACACTGCTGTGTGTTTCACTCCAGAAATGGAGTTAAATCCCAGGCTCTGAGTCTTCCTACAAGCAAGACTTCGATTCAGGTAAGGGCAGTCACTTTTCTGCTTGAACGAACTACATCGTTCACGAAGCTCACACGTTTCTCATCTTAACTGACAAGCATTGGATGTTAGAGGGTCAGTGCTTTGTGTCAGTTTCAGAAGCAGATTTGGACTACATATGGTCTGTATGTGTAGGAAACACCGTTCTTTTGTTCTGGGCACACTCAGACTACCTGCTATATTAGAGACTCTAAAAGCAAGAGCGTGCTTCTCGCTCTAAAGCAGAGTGTGATCCATGGATGAGAAAAATGCTGTGTGTTTCCCTTCAGAAATGGAGTTAAATTCCAGGCTCTGTGTCTTCCTACAAGCAAGACTTCGTTTCAGGTAAGGGCAGTCACTTTTCAGCTCAAACGAACTACATCGTTCACGAAGCTCACACGTTTCTCATCTTTACAGACAAGCATTGGATGTTAGAGGACCAGTGCTTTGTGTCAGTTTAAGAAGCAGAGTGGACTAGATATGGTCCGTAAGTGTAGGAAACACCGTTCTTTTGTTCTCAGCTAAATCACATTTCCTGCTGTCTTAGAGACTCTAGAAAGCAAGAGCGTGCTTCTTGTTCTAAAGCAGAGTATGATCAATGGATGAGAACACTGCTGTGTGTTTCACTTCAGAAATGGTCTTAAATCCCAGGCTCTGAGTCTTCCTACAAGCAAGAATTCATTTCAGGTAAGGGCAGTCACTTTTCTGCTCAAACGAACTACATCGTTCATGAAGCTCACACGTTTCCCATCTTAACTGACAAGCATTGGATGTTAGAGGACCAGTGATTTTTATCAGTTTCAGAAGCAGAGTTGGACTAGATATGGTCCGTATGTGTCGGAAACACCGTTCTTTTGTTCTCAGCAAAATCACATTTCCTGCTGTCTTAGAGACTCCAGAAAGCAAGAGCGTGCTTCTCGCGCTAAAGCAGAGTGTGATCCATGGATCAGAACTATGCTGTGTGTTTCCCTTTATAAATGGAGTTAAATCTCAATCTCTTTGTCTTCCTACAAGCAAGACTTCGTTTCAGGTAAGGGCAGTCACTTTTCAGCTCAAACGAACTACATCGTTCACTGAGCTCACACATTTCTCTTCTTTACAGACAAGCATTGGATGTTAGAGGACCAGTGCTTTGTATCAGTTTCAGAAACAGAGTTGAACTAGATATGGTCCGTATGTGTAGGAAACACAGTTCTTTTGTTCTCAGCACACACACGTTTCCTGCTGTCTTAGAGACTCTAAAAGCAAGAGCGTGCTTCTCGCTCTAAAGCAGAGTGTGATCCATGGATGAGAAAAATGCTGTGTGTTTCCCTTCAGAAATGGAGTTAAATCCCAGGCTCTGTGTCTTCCTACAAGCAAGACTTCGTTTCAGGTAAGGGCAGTCACTTTTAAGCTCAAACGAACTACATCGTTCACGAAGCTCACACGTTTCTCATGTTAACAGACAAGCATTGGATGTTAGAGGACCAGTGCTTTGTATCAGTTTCAGAAGCAGAGTTGAACTAGATATGGTCTGTATGTTTAGGAAACACCGTTCTTTTGTTCTGAGCACACACACGTTTCCTGCTGTCTTAGAGACTCTAGAAAGCAAGAGCGTGCTTCTTGTTCTAAAGCAGAGTGTGATCAATGAATGATTACACTGCTGTGTGTTTCCTTTCAGAAATGGAGTTAAATCCCAGGCTCTGAGTCTTCCTACAAGCAAGACGTCGATTCATGTAAGGGCAGTCACTTTTCTGCTCAAACGAACTACATCGTTCATGAAGCTCACACGTTTCCCATCTTAACTGACAAGCATTGGATGTTAGAGGACCAGTGATTTGTATCAGTTTCAGAAGAAGAGTTGGACTAGATATGGTCCGTATGTGTAGGAAACACCGTTCTTTTGTTCTCAGCACACTCACGTTTCCTGCTGTGTTACAGACTCCAGAAAGCAAGAGCGTGCTTCTTGCTCTAAAGCAGAGTGTGATGCATGGATGAGAAAAATGCTGTGTGTTTCCTTTCAGAAATGGAGTTAAATCCCAGGCTCTGTGTCTTCCTACAAGCAAGACTTCGTTTCAGATAAGGGCAGTCACTTTTCAGCTCAAACGAACTACATCGTTCACGGAGCTCACACGTTTCTCATCTTAACAGACAATCATTGGATGTTAGAGGACCAGTGCTTTGTGTCAGTTTAAGAAGCAGAGTTGGACTACATATGGTCTGTATGTGTAGGAAACACCGTTCTTTTGTTCTGGGCACACTCAGATTACCTGCTATATTAGAGACTCTAAAAGCAAGAGCGTGCTTCTCGCTCTAAAGCAGAGTGTGATCCATGGATGAGTAAATTGCTGTGTGTTTCCCTTCAGAAATGGAGTTAAATCCCAGGCTCTGTGTCTTCCTACAAGGAAGACTTCGTTTCAGGTAAGGGCAGTCACTTTTCAGCTCAAACGAACTACATCGTTCACTGAGATCACACGTTTCTCATCTTTACAGACAAGCATTGGATGTTAGAGGACCAGTGCTTTGTGTCAGTTTAAGAAGCAGAGTTGGCCTAGATATGGTCCGTATGTTTAGGAAACACCGTTCTTTTGTTCTCAGCTAAATCACATTTCCTGCTGTCTTAGAGACTCTAGAAAGCAAGAGTGTGCTTCTTGTTCTAAAGCAGAGTGTGATCAATGGATGATTACACTGCTGTGTGTTTCACTCCAGAAATGGAGTTAAATCCCAGGCTCTGAGTCTTCCTACAAGCAAGACTTCGATTCAGGTAAGGGCAGTCACTTTTCTGCTTGAACGAACTACATCGTTCACGAAGCTCACACGTTTCTCATCTTAACTGACAAGCATTGGATGTTAGAGGGTCAGTGCTTTGTGTCAGTTTCAGAAGCAGATTTTGACTACATATGGTCTGTATGTGTAGGAAACACCGTTCTTTTGTTCTGGGCACACTCAGATTACCTGCTATATTAGAGACTCTAAAAGCAAGAGCGTGCTTCTCGCTCTAAAGCAGAGTGTGATCCATGGATGAGAAAAATGCTGTGTGTTTCCCTTCAGAAATGGAGTTAAATTCCAGGCTCTGTGTCTTCCTACAAGCAAGACTTCGTTTCAGGTAAGGGCAGTCACTTTTCAGCTCAAACGAACTACATCGTTCACGAAGCTCACACGTTTCTCATCTTAACAGACAAGCATTGGATGTTAGAGGACCAGTGCTTTGTATCAGTTTCAGAAGCAGAGTTGAACTAGATATGGTCCGTATGTTTAGGAAACACCGTTCTTTTGTTCTCAGCACACACACGTTTCCTGCTGTCTTAGAGACTCTAGAAAGCAAGAGCATGCTTCTTGACCTAAAGCAGAGTGTGATCAATTGGTGATTACACTGCTGTGTGTTTCCCTTCAGAAATGGAGTTAAATCCCAGGCTCTGAGTCTTCCTACAAGCAAGACTTCGATTCAGGTAAGGGCAGTCACTTTTCTGCTCCAATGAACTACATCGTTCACGAAGCTCACACGTTTCTCATCTTAACTGACAAGCATTAGATGTTAGAGGGTCAGTGCTTTGTATGAGTTTCAGAAGCAGATTTCGACTACATATGGTCTGTATTTGTGGGAAACACCGTTCTTTTGTTCTGGGCACACTCAGATTACCTGCTATATTAGAGACTCTAAAAGCAAGAGCGTGCTTCTCGCTCTAAAGCAGAGTGTGATCCATGGATGAGAAAAATGTTGTGTGTTTCCTTTCAGAAATGGAGTTAAATCCCAGGCTCTGTGTCTTCCTACAAGCAAGACTTCGTTTCAGATAAGGGCAGTCACTTTTCAGCTCAAACGAACTACATCGTTCACGGAGCTCACACGTTTCTCATCTTAACAGACAATCATTGGATGTTACAGGACCAGTGCTTTGTGTCAGTTTAAGAAGCAGAGTTGGACTAGATATGGTCCGTATGTTTAGGAAACACCGTTCTTTTGTTCTCAGCACACTCACGTTTCCTGCTGTGTTAGAGACTCCAGAAAGCAAGAGCGTGCTTCTCGCTCTAAAGCAGAGTGTGATCCATGGATGAGAAAAATGCTGTGTGTTTCATTTCAGAAATGGAGTTAAATCCCAGGCTCTGTGTCTTCCTACAAGCAAGACTTCGTTTCAGATAAGGGCAGTCACTTTTCAGCTCAAACGAACTGCATCGTTCACGGAGCTCACACGTTTCTCATCTTAACAGACAATCATTGGATGTTAGAGGACCAGTGCTTTGTGTCAGTTTAAGAAGCAGAGTTGGACTAGATATGGTCCGTATGTTTAGGAAACACCGTTCTTTTGTTCTGAGCACACACACGTTTCCTGCTGTCTTAGAGACTCTAGAAAGCAAGAGCGTGCTTCTTGTTCTAAAGCAGAGTGTGATCAATGAATGATTACACTGCTGTGTGTTTCCTTTCAGAAATGGAGTTAAATCCCAGGCTCTGAGTCTTCCTACAAGCAAGACGTCGATTCATGTAAGGGCAGTCACTTTTCTGCTCAAACGAACTACATCGTTCATGAAGCTCACACGTTTCCCATCTTAACTGACAAGCATTGGATGTTAGAGGACCAGTGATTTGTATCAGTTTCAGAAGAAGAGTTGGACTAGATATGGTCCGTATGTGTAGGAAACACCGTTCTTTTGTTCTCAGGACACTCACGTTTCCTGCTGTGTTACAGACTCCAGAAAGCAAGAGCGTGCTTCTTGCTCTAAAGCAGAGTGTGATGCATGGATGAGAAAAATGCTGTGTGTTTCCTTTCAGAAATGGAGTTAAATCCCAGGCTCTGTGTCTTCCTACAAGCAAGACTTCGTTTCAGATAAGGGCAGTCACTTTTCAGCTCAAACGAACTACATCGTTCACGGAGCTCACACGTTTCTCATCTTAACAGACAATCATTGGATGTTAGAGGACCAGTGCTTTGTGTCAGTTTAAGAAGCAGAGTTGGACTACATATGGTCTGTATGTGTAGGAAACACCG
Source organism: Onychomys leucogaster (assembly GCA_949786385.1). Lineage (NCBI taxonomy): Eukaryota > Metazoa > Chordata > Mammalia > Rodentia > Cricetidae > Onychomys > Onychomys leucogaster. Next base: position 9,691 of record CATKUP010000727.1, read on the forward strand.
TTCTTTTGTTCTGGGCACACTCAGATTACCTGCTATATTAGAGACTCTAAAAGCAAGAGCGTGCTTCTCGCTCTAAAGCAGAGTGTGATCCATGGATGAGTAAATTGCTGTGTGTTTCCCTTCAGAAATGGAGTTAAATCCCAGGCTCTGTGTCTTCCTACAAGGAAGACTTCGTTTCAGGTAAGGGCAGTCACTTTTCAGCTCAAACGAACTACATCGTTCACTGAGATCACACGTTTCTCATCTTTACAGACAAGCATTGGATGTTAGAGGACCAGTGCTTTGTGTCAGTTTAAGAAGCAGAGTTGGCCTAGATATGGTCCGTATGTTTAGGAAACACCGTTCTTTTGTTCTCAGCTAAATCACATTTCCTGCTGTCTTAGAGACTCTAGAAAGCAAGAGTGTGCTTCTTGTTCTAAAGCAGAGTGTGATCAATGGATGATTACACTGCTGTGTGTTTCACTCCAGAAATGGAGTTAAATCCCAGGCTCTGAGTCTTCCTACAAGCAAGACTTCGATTCAGGTAAGGGCAGTCACTTTTCTGCTTGAACGAACTACATCGTTCACGAAGCTCACACGTTTCTCATCTTAACTGACAAGCATTGGATGTTAGAGGGTCAGTGCTTTGTGTCAGTTTCAGAAGCAGATTTTGACTACATATGGTCTGTATGTGTAGGAAACACCGTTCTTTTGTTCTGGGCACACTCAGATTACCTGCTATATTAGAGACTCTAAAAGCAAGAGCGTGCTTCTCGCTCTAAAGCAGAGTGTGATCCATGGATGAGAAAAATGCTGTGTGTTTCCCTTCAGAAATGGAGTTAAATTCCAGGCTCTGTGTCTTCCTACAAGCAAGACTTCGTTTCAGGTAAGGGCAGTCACTTTTCAGCTCAAACGAACTACATCGTTCACGAAGCTCACACGTTTCTCATCTTAACAGACAAGCATTGGATGTTAGAGGACCAGTGCTTTGTATCAGTTTCAGAAGCAGAGTTGAACTAGATATGGTCCGTATGTTTAGGAAACACCGTTCTTTTGTTCTCAGCACACACACGTTTCCTGCTGTCTTAGAGACTCTAGAAAGCAAGAGCATGCTTCTTGACCTAAAGCAGAGTGTGATCAATTGGTGATTACACTGCTGTGTGTTTCCCTTCAGAAATGGAGTTAAATCCCAGGCTCTGAGTCTTCCTACAAGCAAGACTTCGATTCAGGTAAGGGCAGTCACTTTTCTGCTCCAATGAACTACATCGTTCACGAAGCTCACACGTTTCTCATCTTAACTGACAAGCATTAGATGTTAGAGGGTCAGTGCTTTGTATGAGTTTCAGAAGCAGATTTCGACTACATATGGTCTGTATTTGTGGGAAACACCGTTCTTTTGTTCTGGGCACACTCAGATTACCTGCTATATTAGAGACTCTAAAAGCAAGAGCGTGCTTCTCGCTCTAAAGCAGAGTGTGATCCATGGATGAGAAAAATGTTGTGTGTTTCCTTTCAGAAATGGAGTTAAATCCCAGGCTCTGTGTCTTCCTACAAGCAAGACTTCGTTTCAGATAAGGGCAGTCACTTTTCAGCTCAAACGAACTACATCGTTCACGGAGCTCACACGTTTCTCATCTTAACAGACAATCATTGGATGTTACAGGACCAGTGCTTTGTGTCAGTTTAAGAAGCAGAGTTGGACTAGATATGGTCCGTATGTTTAGGAAACACCGTTCTTTTGTTCTCAGCACACTCACGTTTCCTGCTGTGTTAGAGACTCCAGAAAGCAAGAGCGTGCTTTTCGCTCTAAAGCAGAGTGTGATCCATGGATGAGAAAAATGCTGTGTGTTTCATTTCAGAAATGGAGTTAAATCCCAGGCTCTGTGTCTTCCTACAAGCAAGACTTCGTTTCAGATAAGGGCAGTCACTTTTCAGCTCAAACGAACTGCATCGTTCACGGAGCTCACACGTTTCTCATCTTAACAGACAATCATTGGATGTTAGAGGACCAGTGCTTTGTGTCAGTTTAAGAAGCAGAGTTGGACTAGATATGGTCCGTATGTTTAGGAAACACCGTTCTTTTGTTCTGAGCACACACACGTTTCCTGCTGTCTTAGAGACTCTAGAAAGCAAGAGCGTGCTTCTTGTTCTAAAGCAGAGTGTGATCAATGAATGATTACACTGCTGTGTGTTTCCTTTCAGAAATGGAGTTAAATCCCAGGCTCTGAGTCTTCCTACAAGCAAGACGTCGATTCATGTAAGGGCAGTCACTTTTCTGCTCAAACGAACTACATCGTTCATGAAGCTCACACGTTTCCCATCTTAACTGACAAGCATTGGATGTTAGAGGACCAGTGATTTGTATCAGTTTCAGAAGAAGAGTTGGACTAGATATGGTCCGTATGTGTAGGAAACACCGTTCTTTTGTTCTCAGCACACTCACGTTTCCTGCTGTGTTACAGACTCCAGAAAGCAAGAGCGTGCTTCTTGCTCTAAAGCAGAGTGTGATGCATGGATGAGAAAAATGCTGTGTGTTTCCTTTCAGAAATGGAGTTAAATCCCAGGCTCTGTGTCTTCCTACAAGCAAGACTTCGTTTCAGATAAGGGCAGTCACTTTTCAGCTCAAACGAACTACATCGTTCACGGAGCTCACACGTTTCTCATCTTAACAGACAATCATTGGATGTTAGAGGACCAGTGCTTTGTGTCAGTTTAAGAAGCAGAGTTGGACTACATATGGTCTGTATGTGTAGGAAACACCGTTCTTTTGTTCTGGGCACACTCAGATTACCTGCTATATTAGAGACTCTAAAAGCAAGAGCGTGCTTCTCGCTCTAAAGCAGAGTGTGATCCATGGATGAGTAAATTGCTGTGTGTTTCCCTTCAGAAATGGAGTTAAATCCCAGGCTCTGTGTCTTCCTACAAGGAAGACTTCGTTTCAGGTAAGGGCAGTCACTTTTCAGCTCAAACGAACTACATCGTTCACTGAGATCACACGTTTCTCATCTTTACAGACAAGCATTGGATGTTAGAGGACCAGTGCTTTGTGTCAGTTTAAGAAGCAGAGTTGGCCTAGATATGGTCCGTATGTTTAGGAAACACCGTTCTTTTGTTCTCAGCTAAATCACATTTCCTGCTGTCTTAGAGACTCTAGAAAGCAAGAGTGTGCTTCTTGTTCTAAAGCAGAGTGTGATCAATGGATGATTACACTGCTGTGTGTTTCACTCCAGAAATGGAGTTAAATCCCAGGCTCTGAGTCTTCCTACAAGCAAGACTTCGATTCAGGTAAGGGCAGTCACTTTTCTGCTTGAACGAACTACATCGTTCACGAAGCTCACACGTTTCTCATCTTAACTGACAAGCATTGGATGTTAGAGGGTCAGTGCTTTGTGTCAGTTTCAGAAGCAGATTTTGACTACATATGGTCTGTATGTGTAGGAAACACCGTTCTTTTGTTCTGGGCACACTCAGATTACCTGCTATATTAGAGACTCTAAAAGCAAGAGCGTGCTTCTCGCTCTAAAGCAGAGTGTGATCCATGGATGAGAAAAATGCTGTGTGTTTCCCTTCAGAAATGGAGTTAAATTCCAGGCTCTGTGTCTTCCTACAAGCAAGACTTCGTTTCAGGTAAGGGCAGTCACTTTTCAGCTCAAACGAACTACATCGTTCACGAAGCTCACACGTTTCTCATCTTAACAGACAAGCATTGGATGTTAGAGGACCAGTGCTTTGTATCAGTTTCAGAAGCAGAGTTGGACTAGATATGGTCCGTAAGTGTAGGAAACACCGTTCTTTTGTTCTCAGCTAAATCACATTTCCTGCTGTCTTAGAGACTCTAGAAAGCAAGAGCGTGCTTCTTGTTCTAAAGCAGAGTATGATCAATGGATGAGAACACTGCTGTGTGTTTCACTTCAGAAATGGTGTTAAATCCCAGGCTCTGAGTCTTCCTACAAGCAAGAATTCGTTTCAGGTAAGGGCAGTCACTTTTCTGCTCAAACGAACTACATCGTTCATGAAGCTCACACGTTTCCCATCTTAACTGACAAGCATTGGATGTTAGAGGACCAGTGATTTTTATCAGTTTCAGAAGCAGAGTTTGACTAGATATGGTCCGTATATGTCGGAAACACCGTTCTTTTGTTCTCAGCAAAATCACATTTCCTGCTGTCTTAGAGACTCCAGAAAGCAAGAGCGTGCTTCTCGCGCTAAAGCAGAGTGTGATCCATGGATCAGAACTATGCTGTGTGTTAACCTTTATAAATGGAGTTAAATCTCAATCTCTTTGTCTTCCTACAAGCAAGACTTCGTTTCAGGTAAGGGCAGTCACTTTTCAGCTCAAACGAACTACATCGTTCACTGAGCTCACACATTTCTCTTCTTTACAGACAAGCATTGGATGTTAGAGGACCAGTGCTTTGTATCAGTTTCAGAAACAGAGTTGAACTAGATATGGTCCGTATGTGTAGGAAACACAGTTCTTTTGTTCTCAGCACACACACGTTTCCTGCTGTCTTAGAGACTCTAAAAGCAAGAGCGTGCTTCTCGCTCTAAAGCAGAGTGTGATCCATGGATGAGAAAAATGCTGTGTGTTTCCCTTCAGAAATGGAGTTAAATCCCAAGCTCTGTGTCTTCCTACAAGCAAGACTTCGTTTCAGGTAAGGGCAGTCACTTTTAAGCTCAAACGAACTACATCGTTCACGAAGCTCACACGTTTCTCATGTTAACAGACAAGCATTGGATGTTAGAGGACCAGTGCTTTGTATCAGTTGAGAAGCAGAGTTGAACTAGATATGGTCCGTATGTTTAGGAAACACCGTTCTTTTGTTCTGAGCACACACACGTTTCCTGCTGTCTTAGAGACTCTAGAAAGCAAGAGCGTGCTTCTTGTTCTAAAGCAGAGTGTGATCAATGAATGATTACACTGCTGTGTGTTTCCTTTCAGAAATGGAGTTAAATCCAAGGCTCTGAGTCTTCCTACAAGCAAGACGTCGATTCATGTAAGGGCAGTCACTTTTCTGATCAAACAAACTACATCGTTCATGAAGCTCACACGTTTCCCATCTTAACTGACAAGCATTGGATGTTAGAGGACCAGTGATTTGTATCAGTTTCAGAAGAAGAGTTGGACTAGATATGGTCTGTATGTGTAGGAAACACCGTTCTTTTGTTCTCAGCACACTCACGTTTCCTGCTGTGTTACAGACTCCAGAAAGCAAGAGCGTGCTTCTTGCTCTAAAGCAGAGTGTGATGCATGGATGAGAAAAATGCTGTGTGTTTCCTTTCAGAAATGGAGTTAAATCCCAGGCTCTGTGTCTTCCTACAAGCAAGACTTCGTTTCAGATAAGGGCAGTCACTTTTCAGCTCAAACGAACTACATCGTTCACAGAGCTCACACGTTTCTCATCTTAACAGACAATCATTGGATGTTAGAGGACCAGTGCTTTGTGTCAGTTTAAGAAGCAGAGTTGGACTAGATATGGTCCGTATGTTTAGGAAACACCGTTCTTTTGTTCTCAGCACACACACGTTTCCTGCTGTCTTAGAGACTCTAGAAAGCAAGAGCATGCTTCTTGTTCTAAAGCAGAGTGTGATCAATGGGTGATTACACTGCTGTTTGTTTCACTTCAGAAATGGAGTTAAATCCCAGGCTCTGAGTCTTCCTACAAGCTAGACTTCGATTCAGGTAAGGGCAGTCACTTTTCTGCTCAAACGAACTACATCGTTCATGAAGCTCACACGTTTCCCATCTTAACTGACAAGCATTGGATGTTAGAGGACCAGTTATTTTTATCAGTTTCAGAAGCAGAGTTGGACTAGATATGGTCCGTATGTGTCGGAAACACCGTTCTTTTGTTCTCAGCAAAATCACATTTCCTGCTGTCTTAGAGACTCCAGAAAGCAAGAGCGTGCTTCTCGCGCTAAAGCAGAGTGTGATCCATGGATCAGAACTATGCTGTGTGTTTCCCTTTATAAATGGAGTTAAATCTCAATCTCTTTGTCTTCCTACAAGCAAGACTTCGTTTCAGGTAAGGGCAGTCACTTTTCAGCTCAAACGAACTACATCGTTCACTGAGCTCACACATTTCTCTTCTTTACAGACAAGCATTGGATGTTAGAGGACCAGTGCTTTGTATCAGTTTCAGAAACAGAGTTGAACTAGATATGGTCCGTATGTGTAGGAAACACAGTTCTTTTGTTCTCAGCACACACACGTTTCCTGCTGTCTTAGAGACTCTAAAAGCAAGAGCGTGCTTCTCGCTCTAAAGCAGAGTGTGATCCATGGATGAGAAAAATGCTGTGTGTTTCCCTTCAGAAATGGAGTTAAATCCCAGGCTCTGTGTCTTCCTACAAGCAAGACTTCGTTTCAGGTAAGGGCAGTCACTTTTAAGCTCAAACGAACTACATCGTTCACGAAGCTCACACGTTTCTCATGTTAACAGACAAGCATTGGATGTTAGAGGACCAGTGCTTTGTATCAGTTTCAGAAGCAGAGTTGAACTAGATATGGTCTGTATGTTTAGGAAACACCGTTCTTTTGTTCTGAGCACACACACGTTTCCTGCTGTCTTAGAGACTCTAGAAAGCAAGAGCGTGCTTCTTGTTCTAAAGCAGAGTGTGATCAATGAATGATTACACTGCTGTGTGTTTCCTTTCAGAAATGGAGTTAAATCCCAGGCTCTGAGTCTTCCTACAAGCAAGACGTCGATTCATGTAAGGGCAGTCACTTTTCTGCTCAAACGAACTACATCGTTCATGAAGCTCACACGTTTCCCATCTTAACTGACAAGCATTGGATGTTAGAGGACCAGTGATTTGTATCAGTTTCAGAAGAAGAGTTGGACTAGATATGGTCCGTATGTGTAGGAAACACCGTTCTTTTGTTCTCAGCACACTCACGTTTCCTGCTGTGTTACAGTCTCCAGAAAGCAAGAGCGTGCTTCTTGCTCTAAAGCAGAGTGTGATGCATGGATGAGAAAAATGCTGTGTGTTTCCTTTCAGAAATGGAGTTAAATCCCAGGCTCTGTGTCTTCCTACATGCAAGACTTCGTTTCAGATAAGGGCAGTCACTTTTCAGCTCAAACGAACTACATCGTTCACGGATCTCACACGTTTCTCATCTTAACAGACAATCATTGGATGTTAGAGGACCAGTGCTTTGTGTCAGTTTAAGAAGCAGAGTTGGACTACATATGGTCTGTATGTGTAGGAAACACCGTTCTTTGTTCTGGGCACACTCAGATTACCTGCTATATTAGAGACTCTAAAAGCAAGAGCGTGCTTCTCGCTCTAAAGCAGAGTGTGATCCATGGATGAATAAATTGCTGTGTGTTTCCCTTCAGAAATGGAGTTAAATCCCAGGCTCTGTGTCTTCCTACAAGCAAGACTTCGTTTCAGATAAGGGCAGTCACTTTTCAGCTAAAACGAACTACATCATTCACGGAGCTCACACGTTTCTCATCTTTACAGACAAGCATTGGATGTTAGAGGACCAGTGCTTTTTGTCAGTTTAAGAAGCAGAGTGGACTAGATATGGTCCGTAAGTGTAGGAAACACTGTTCTTTTGTTCTCAGCTAAATCACATTTCCTGCTGTCTTAGAGACTCTAGAAAGCAAGAGCGTGCTTCTTGTTCTAAAGCAGAGTATGATCAATGGATGAGAACACTGCTGTGTGTTTCACTTCAGAAATGGTGTTAAATCCCAGGCTCTGAGTCTTCCTATAAGCAAGAATTCGTTTCAGGTAAGGGCAGTCACTTTTCTGCTCAAACGAACTACATCGTTCATGAAGCTCACACGTTTCCCATCTTAAATGACAAGCATTGGATGTTAGAGGACCAGTGATTTTTATCAATTTCAGAAGCAGAGTTGGACTAGATATGGTCCGTATGTGTAGGAAACACCGTTCTTTTGTTCTCAGCAAAATCACATTTCCTGCTGTCTTAGAGACTCCAGAAAGCAAGAGCGTGTTCTCCCGCTAAAGCAGAGTGTGATCCATGGATCAGAACTATGCTGTGTGTTTCCCTTCATAAATGGAGTTAAATCTCAATCTCTTTGTCTTCCTACAAGCAAGACTTCGTTTCAGGTAAGGGCAGTCACTTTTCAGCTCAAACGAACTACATCGTTCACTGAGCTCACACATTTCTCTTCTTTACAGACAAGCATTGGATGTTAGAGGACCAGTGCTTTGTATCAGTTTCAGAAACAGAGTTGAACTAGATATGGTCAGTATGTGTAGGAAACACAGTTCTTTTGTTGTCAGCACACACACGTTTCCTGCTGTCTTAGAGACTCTGGAAAGCAAGAGCGTGCTTCTTGTTCTAAAGCAGAGTGTGATCAATGGGTGATTACACTGCTGTGTGTTTCACTTCAGAAATGGAGTTAAATCCCAGGCTCTGAGTCTTCCTACAAGCAAGACTTCGATTCAGGTAAGGGCAGTCACTTTTCAGCTCAAACAAACTACATCGTTCACGGAGCTCACACGTTTCTCATCTTAACTGACAAGCATTGGATTTTAGAGGGTCAGTGCTTTGTATCAGTTTCAGTAGCAGATTTGGACTATATATGGTCTGTATGTATAGGAAACACCGTTCTTTTGTTCTGGGCACACTCAGATTACCTGCTATATTAGAGACTCTAAAAGCAAGAGCGTGCTTCTCGCTCTAAAGCAGAGTGTGATCCATGGATGAGAAAAAAGCTGTGTGTTTCCTTTCAGAAATGGAGTTTAATCCCAGGCTCTGTGTCTTCCTACAAGCAAGACTTCGTTTCAGATAAGGGCAGTCACTTTTCAGCTAAAACGAACTACATCATTCACGGAGCTCACACGTTTCTCATCTTTACAGACAAGCATTGGATGTTAGAGGACCAGTGCTTTGTGTCAGTTTAAGAAGCAGAGTGGACTAGATATGGTCCGTAAGTGTAGGAAACACCGTTCTTTTGTTCTCAGCTAAATCACATTTCCTGCTGTCTTAGAGACTCTAGAAAGCAAGAGCGTGCTTCTTGTTCTAAAGCAGAGTATGATAAATGGATGAGAACACTGCTGTGTGTTTCACTTCAGAAATGGTCTTAAATCCCAGGCTCTGAGTCTTCCTACAAGCAAGAATTCATTTCAGGTAAGGGCAGTCACTTTTCTGCTCAAACGAACTACATCGTTCATGAAGCTCACACGTTTCCCATCTTAACTGACAAGCATTGGATGTTAGAGGACCAGTGATTTTTATCAGTTTCAGAAGCAGAGTTGGACTAGATATGGTCCGTATGTGTCGGAAACACCGTTCTTTTGTTCTCAGCAAAATCACATTTCCTGCTGTCTTAGAGACTCCAGAAAGCAAGAGCGTGCTTCTCGCGCTAAAGCAGAGTGTGATCCATGGATCAGAACTATGCTGTGTGTTTCCCTATATAAATGGAGTTAAATCTCAATCTCTTTGTCTTCCTACAAGCAAGACTTCGTTTCAGGTAAGGGCAGTCACTTTTCAGCTCAAACGAACTACATCGTTCACAGAGCTCACACATTTCTCTTCTTTACAGACAAGCATTGGATGTTAGAGGACCAGTGCTTTGTATCAGTTTCAGAAACAGAGTTGAACTAGATATGGTCCGTATGTGTAGGAAACACAGTTCTTTTGTTCTCAGCACACACACGTTTCCTGCTGTCTTAGAGACTCTAAAAGCAAGAGCGTGCTTCTCGCTCTAAAGCAGAGTGTGATCCATGGATGAGAAAAATGCTGTGTGTTTCCCTTCAGAAATGGAGTTAAATCCCAGGCTCTGTGTCTTCCTACAAGCAAGACTTCGTTTCAGGTAAGGGCAGTCACTTTTAAGCTCAAACGAACTACATCGTTCACGAAGCTCACACGTTTCTCATGTTAACAGACAAGCATTGGATGTTAGAGGACCAGTGCTTTGTATCAGTTTCAGAAGCAGAGTTGAACTAGATATGGTCTGTATGTTTAGGAAACACCGTTCTTTTGTTCTGAGCACACACACGTTTCCTGCTGTCTTAGAGACTCTAGAAAGCAAGAGCGTGCTTCTTGTTCTAAAGCAGAGTGTGATCAATGAATGATTACACTGCTGTGTGTTTCCTTTCAGAAATGGAGTTAAATCCCAGGCTCTGAGTCTTCCTACAAGCAAGACGTCGATTCATGTAAGGGCAGTCACTTTTCTGCTCAAACGAACTACATCGTTCATGAAGCTCACACGTTTCCCATCTTAACTGACAAGCATTGGATGTTAGAGGACCAGTGATTTGTATCAGTTTCAGAAGAAGAGTTGGACTAGATATGGTCCGTATGTGTAGGAAACACCGTTCTTTTGTTCTCAGGACACTCACGTTTCCTGCTGTGTTACAGACTCCAGAAAGCAAGAGCGTGCTTCTTGCTCTAAAGCAGAGTGTGATGCATGGATGAGAAAAATGCTGTGTGTTTCCTTTCAGAAATGGAGTTAAATCCCAGGCTCTGTGTCTTCCTACAAGCAAGACTTCGTTTCAGATAAGGGCAGTCACTTTTCAGCTCAAACGAACTACATCGTTCACGGAGCTCACACGTTTCTCATCTTAACAGACAATCATTGGATGTTAGAGGACCAGTGCTTTGTGTCAGTTTAAGAAGCAGAGTTGGACTACATATGGTCTGTATGTGTAGGAAACACCGTTCTTTTGTTCTGGGCACACTCAGATTACCTGCTATATTAGAGACTCTAAAAGCAAGAGCGTGCTTCTCGCTCTAAAGCAGAGTGTGATCCATGGATGAGTAAATTGCTGTGTGTTTCCCTTCAGAAATGGAGTTAAATCCCAGGCTCTGTGTCTTCCTACAAGGAAGACTTCGTTTCAGGTAAGGGCAGTCACTTTTCAGCTCAAACGAACTACATCGTTCACTGAGATCACACGTTTCTCATCTTTACAGACAAGCATTGGATGTTAGAGGACCAGTGCTTTGTGTCAGTTTAAGAAGCAGAGTTGGCCTAGATATGGTCCGTATGTTTAGGAAACACCGTTCTTTTGTTCTCAGCTAAATCACATTTCCTGCTGTCTTAGAGACTCTAGAAAGCAAGAGTGTGCTTCTTGTTCTAAAGCAGAGTGTGATCAATGGATGATTACACTGCTGTGTGTTTCACTCCAGAAATGGAGTTAAATCCCAGGCTCTGAGTCTTCCTACAAGCAAGACTTCGATTCAGGTAAGGGCAGTCACTTTTCTGCTTGAACGAACTACATCGTTCACGAAGCTCACACGTTTCTCATCTTAACTGACAAGCATTGGATGTTAGAGGGTCAGTGCTTTGTGTCAGTTTCAGAAGCAGATTTGGACTACATATGGTCTGTATGTGTAGGAAACACCGTTCTTTTGTTCTGGGCACACTCAGATTACCTGCTATATTAGAGACTCTAAAAGCAAGAGCGTGCTTCTCGCTCTAAAGCAGAGTGTGATCCATGGATGAGAAAAATGCTGTGTGTTTCCCTTCAGAAATGGAGTTAAATCCCAGGCTCTGTGTCTTCCTACAAGCAAGACTTCGTTTCAGGTAAGGGCAGTCACTTTTCAGCTCAAACAAACTACATCGTTCACGAAGCTCACACGTTTCTCATCTTAACAGACAAGCATTGGATGTTAGAGGACCAGTGCTTTGTATCAGTTTCAGAAGCAGAGTTGGACTAGATATGGTCCGTATGTGTCGGAAACACCGTTCTTTTGTTCTCAGCAAAATCACATTTCCTGCTGTCTTAGAGACTCCAGAAAGCAAGAGCGTGCTTCTCGCGCTAAAGCAGAGTGTGATCCATGGATCAGAACTATGCTGTGTGTTTCCCTTTATAAATGGAGTTAAATCTCAATCTCTTTGTCTTCCTACAAGCAAGACTTCGTTTCAGGTAAGGGCAGTCACTTTTCAGCTCAAACGAACTACATCGTTCACTGAGCTCACACATTTCTCTTCTTTACAGACAAGCATTGGATGTTAGAGGACCAGTGCTTTGTATCAGTTTCAGAAACAGAGTTGAACTAGATATGGTCCGTATGTGTAGGAAACACAGTTCTTTTGTTCTCAGCACACACACGTTTCCTGCTGTCTTAGAGACTCTAAAAGCAAGAGCGTGCTTCTCGCTCTAAAGCAGAGTGTGATCCATGGATGAGAAAAATGCTGTGTGTTTCCCTTCAGAAATGGAGTTAAATCCCAGGCTCTGTGTCTTCCTACAAGCAAGACTTCGTTTCAGGTAAGGGCAGTCACTTTTAAGCTCAAACGAACTACATCGTTCACGAAGCTCACACGTTTCTCATGTTAACAGACAAGCATTGGATGTTAGAGGACCAGTGCTTTGTATCAGTTTCAGAAGCAGAGTTGAACTAGATATGGTCTGTATGTTTAGGAAACACCGTTCTTTTGTTCTGAGCACACACACGTTTCCTGCTGTCTTAGAGACTCTAGAAAGCAAGAGCGTGCTTCTTGTTCTAAAGCAGAGTGTGATCAATGAATGATTACACTGCTGTGTGTTTCCTTTCAGAAATGGAGTTAAATCCCAGGCTCTGAGTCTTCCTACAAGCAAGACGTCGATTCATGTAAGGGCAGTCACTTTTCTGCTCAAACGAACTACATCGTTCATGAAGCTCACACGTTTCCCATCTTAACTGACAAGCATTGGATGTTAGAGGACCAGTGATTTGTATCAGTTTCAGAAGAAGAGTTGGACTAGATATGGTCCGTATGTGTAGGAAACACCGTTCTTTTGTTCTCAGGACACTCACGTTTCCTGCTGTGTTACAGACTCCAGAAAGCAAGAGCGTGCTTCTTGCTCTAAAGCAGAGTGTGATGCATGGATGAGAAAAATGCTGTGTGTTTCCTTTCAGAAATGGAGTTAAATCCCAGGCTCTGTGTCTTCCTACAAGCAAGACTTCGTTTCAGATAAGGGCAGTCACTTTTCAGCTCAAACGAACTACATCGTTCACGGAGCTCACACGTTTCTCATCTTAACAGACAATCATTGGATGTTAGAGGACCAGTGCTTTGTGTCAGTTTAAGAAGCAGAGTTGGACTACATATGGTCTGTATGTGTAGGAAACACCGTTCTTTTGTTCTGGGCACACTCAGATTACCTGCTATATTAGAGACTCTAAAAGCAAGAGCGTGCTTCTCGCTCTAAAGCAGAGTGTGATCCATGGATGAGTAAATTGCTGTGTGTTTCCCTTCAGAAATGGAGTTAAATCCCAGGCTCTGTGTCTTCCTACAAGGAAGACTTCGTTTCAGGTAAGGGCAGTCACTTTTCAGCTCAAACGAACTACATCGTTCACTGAGATCACACGTTTCTCATCTTTACAGACAAGCATTGGATGTTAGAGGACCAGTGCTTTGTGTCAGTTTAAGAAGCAGAGTTGGCCTAGATATGGTCCGTATGTTTAGGAAACACCGTTCTTTTGTTCTCAGCTAAATCACATTTCCTGCTGTCTTAGAGACTCTAGAAAGCAAGAGTGTGCTTCTTGTTCTAAAGCAGAGTGTGATCAATGGATGATTACACTGCTGTGTGTTTCACTCCAGAAATGGAGTTAAATCCCAGGCTCTGAGTCTTCCTACAAGCAAGACTTCGATTCAGGTAAGGGCAGTCACTTTTCTGCTTGAACGAACTACATCGTTCACGAAGCTCACACGTTTCTCATCTTAACTGACAAGCATTGGATGTTAGAGGGTCAGTGCTTTGTGTCAGTTTCAGAAGCAGATTTGGACTACATATGGTCTGTATGTGTAGGAAACACCGTTCTTTTGTTCTGGGCACACTCAGATTACCTGCTATATTAGAGACTCTAAAAGCAAGAGCGTGCTTCTCGCTCTAAAGCAGAGTGTGATCCATGGATGAGAAAAATGCTGTGTGTTTCCCTTCAGAAATGGAGTTAAATCCCAGGCTCTGTGTCTTCCTACAAGCAAGACTTCGTTTCAGGTAAGGGCAGTCACTTTTCAGCTCAAACAAACTACATCGTTCACGAAGCTCACACGTTTCTCATCTTAACAGACAAGCATTGGATGTTAGAGGACCAGTGCTTTGTATCAGTTTCAGAAGCAGAGTTGGACTAGATATGGTCCGTATGTGTCGGAAACACCGTTCTTTTGTTCTCAGCAAAATCACATTTCCTGCTGTCTTAGAGACTCCAGAAAGCAAGAGCGTGCTTCTCGCGCTAAAGCAGAGTGTGATCCATGGATCAGAACTATGCTGTGTGTTTCCCTTTATAAATGGAGTTAAATCTCAATCTCTTTGTCTTCCTACAAGCAAGACTTCGTTTCAGGTAAGGGCAGTCACTTTTCAGCTCAAACGAACTACATCGTTCACTGAGCTCACACATTTCTCTTCTTTACAGACAAGCATTGGATGTTAGAGGACCAGTGCTTTGTATCAGTTTCAGAAACAGAGTTGAACTAGATATGGTCCGTATGTGTAGGAAACACAGTTCTTTTGTTCTCAGCACACACACGTTTCCTGCTGTCTTAGAGACTCTAAAAGCAAGAGCGTGCTTCTCGCTCTAAAGCAGAGTGTGATCCATGGATGAGAAAAATGCTGTGTGTTTCCCTTCAGAAATGGAGTTAAATCCCAGGCTCTGTGTCTTCCTACAAGCAAGACTTCGTTTCAGGTAAGGGCAGTCACTTTTAAGCTCAAACGAACTACATCGTTCACGAAGCTCACACGTTTCTCATGTTAACAGACAAGCATTGGATGTTAGAGGACCAGTGCTTTGTATCAGTTTCAGAAGCAGAGTTGAACTAGATATGGTCTGTATGTTTAGGAAACACCGTTCTTTTGTTCTGAGCACACACACGTTTCCTGCTGTCTTAGAGACTCTAGAAAGCAAGAGCGTGCTTCTTGTTCTAAAGCAGAGTGTGATCAATGAATGATTACACTGCTGTGTGTTTCCTTTCAGAAATGGAGTTAAATCCCAGGCTCTGAGTCTTCCTACAAGCAAGACGTCGATTCATGTAAGGGCAGTCACTTTTCTGCTCAAACGAACTACATCGTTCATGAAGCTCACACGTTTCCCATCTTAACTGACAAGCATTGGATGTTAGAGGACCAGTGATTTGTATCAGTTTCAGAAGAAGAGTTGGACTAGATATGGTCCGTATGTGTAGGAAACACCGTTCTTTTGTTCTCAGCACACTCACGTTTCCTGCTGTGTTAGAGACTCCAGAAAGCAAGAGCGTGCTTCTTGCTCTAAAGCAGAGTGTGATGCATGGATGAGAAAAATGCTGTGTGTTTCCTTTCAGAAATGGAGTTAAATCCCAGGCTCTGTGTCTTCCTACAAGCAAGACTTCGTTTCAGATAAGGGCAGTCACTTTTCAGCTCAAACGAACTACATCGTTCACGGAGCTCACACGTTTCTCATCTTAACAGACAATCATTGGATGTTAGAGGACCAGTGCTTTGTGTCAGTTTAAGAAGCAGAGTTGGACTACATATGGTCTGTATGTGTAGGAAACACCGTTCTTTTGTTCTGGGCACACTCAGATTACCTGCTATATTAGAGACTCTAAAAGCAAGAGCGTGCTTCTCGCTCTAAAGCAGAGTGTGATCCATGGATGAGTAAATTGCTGTGTGTTTCCCTTCAGAAATGGAGTTAAATCCCAGGCTCTGTGTCTTCCTACAAGGAAGACTTCGTTTCAGGTAAGGGCAGTCACTTTTCAGCTCAAACGAACTACATCGTTCACTGAGATCACACGTTTCTCATCTTTACAGACAAGCATTGGATGTTAGAGGACCAGTGCTTTGTGTCAGTTTAAGAAGCAGAGTTGGCCTAGATATGGTCCGTATGTTTAGGAAACACCGTTCTTTTGTTCTCAGCTAAATCACATTTCCTGCTGTCTTAGAGACTCTAGAAAGCAAGAGTGTGCTTCTTGTTCTAAAGCAGAGTGTGATCAATGGATGATTACACTGCTGTGTGTTTCACTCCAGAAATGGAGTTAAATCCCAGGCTCTGAGTCTTCCTACAAGCAAGACTTCGATTCAGGTAAGGGCAGTCACTTTTCTGCTTGAACGAACTACATCGTTCACGAAGCTCACACGTTTCTCATCTTAACTGACAAGCATTGGATGTTAGAGGGTCAGTGCTTTGTGTCAGTTTCAGAAGCAGATTTGGACTACATATGGTCTGTATGTGTAGGAAACACCGTTCTTTTGTTCTGGGCACACTCAGATTACCTGCTATATTAGAGACTCTAAAAGCAAGAGCGTGCTTCTCGCTCTAAAGCAGAGTGTGATCCATGGATGAGAAAAATGCTGTGTGTTTCCCTTCAGAAATGGAGTTAAATCCCAGGCTCTGTGTCTTCCTACAAGCAAGACTTCGTTTCAGGTAAGGGCAGTCACTTTTCAGCTCAAACAAACTACATCGTTCACGAAGCTCACACGTTTCTCATCTTAACAGACAAGCATTGGATGTTAGAGGACCAGTGCTTTGTATCAGTTTCAGAAGCAGAGTTGGACTAGATATGGTCCGTATGTGTCGGAAACACCGTTCTTTTGTTCTCAGCAAAATCACATTTCCTGCTGTCTTAGAGACTCCAGAAAGCAAGAGCGTGCTTCTCGCGCTAAAGCAGAGTGTGATCCATGGATCAGAACTATGCTGTGTGTTTCCCTTTATAAATGGAGTTAAATCTCAATCTCTTTGTCTTCCTACAAGCAAGACTTCGTTTCAGGTAAGGGCAGTCACTTTTCAGCTCAAACGAACTACATCGTTCACTGAGCTCACACATTTCTCTTCTTTACAGACAAGCATTGGATGTTAGAGGACCAGTGCTTTGTATCAGTTTCAGAAACAGAGTTGAACTAGATATGGTCCGTATGTGTAGGAAACACAGTTCTTTTGTTCTCAGCACACACACGTTTCCTGCTGTCTTAGAGACTCTAAAAGCAAGAGCGTGCTTCTCGCTCTAAAGCAGAGTGTGATCCATGGATGAGAAAAATGCTGTGTGTTTCCCTTCAGAAATGGAGTTAAATCCCAGGCTCTGTGTCTTCCTACAAGCAAGACTTCGTTTCAGGTAAGGGCAGTCACTTTTAAGCTCAAACGAACTACATCGTTCACGAAGCTCACACGTTTCTCATGTTAACAGACAAGCATTGGATGTTAGAGGACCAGTGCTTTGTATCAGTTTCAGAAGCAGAGTTGAACTAGATATGGTCTGTATGTTTAGGAAACACCGTTCTTTTGTTCTGAGCACACACACGTTTCCTGCTGTCTTAGAGACTCTAGAAAGCAAGAGCGTGCTTCTTGTTCTAAAGCAGAGTGTGATCAATGAATGATTACACTGCTGTGTGTTTCCTTTCAGAAATGGAGTTAAATCCCAGGCTCTGAGTCTTCCTACAAGCAAGACGTCGATTCATGTAAGGGCAGTCACTTTTCTGCTCAAACGAACTACATCGTTCATGAAGCTCACACGTTTCCCATCTTAACTGACAAGCATTGGATGTTAGAGGACCAGTGATTTGTATCAGTTTCAGAAGAAGAGTTGGACTAGATATGGTCCGTATGTGTAGGAAACACCGTTCTTTTGTTCTCAGCACACTCACGTTTCCTGCTGTGTTAGAGACTCCAGAAAGCAAGAGCGTGCTTCTTGCTCTAAAGCAGAGTGTGATGCATGGATGAGAAAAATGCTGTGTGTTTCCTTTCAGAAATGGAGTTAAATCCCAGGCTCTGTGTCTTCCTACAAGCAAGACTTCGTTTCAGATAAGGGCAGTCACTTTTCAGCTCAAACGAACTACATCGTTCACGGAGCTCACACGTTTCTCATCTTAACAGACAATCATTGGATGTTAGAGGACCAGTGCTTTGTGTCAGTTTAAGAAGCAGAGTTGGACTACATATGGTCTGTATGTGTAGGAAACACCGTTCTTTTGTTCTGGGCACACTCAGATTACCTGCTATATTAGAGACTCTAAAAGCAAGAGCGTGCTTCTCGCTCTAAAGCAGAGTGTGATCCATGGATGAGTAAATTGCTGTGTGTTTCCCTTCAGAAATGGAGTTAAATCCCAGGCTCTGTGTCTTCCTACAAGGAAGACTTCGTTTCAGGTAAGGGCAGTCACTTTTCAGCTCAAACGAACTACATCGTTCACTGAGATCACACGTTTCTCATCTTTACAGACAAGCATTGGATGTTAGAGGACCAGTGCTTTGTGTCAGTTTAAGAAGCAGAGTTGGCCTAGATATGGTCCGTATGTTTAGGAAACACCGTTCTTTTGTTCTCAGCTAAATCACATTTCCTGCTGTCTTAGAGACTCTAGAAAGCAAGAGTGTGCTTCTTGTTCTAAAGCAGAGTGTGATCAATGGATGATTACACTGCTGTGTGTTTCACTCCAGAAATGGAGTTAAATCCCAGGCTCTGAGTCTTCCTACAAGCAAGACTTCGATTCAGGTAAGGGCAGTCACTTTTCTGCTTGAACGAACTACATCGTTCACGAAGCTCACACGTTTCTCATCTTAACTGACAAGCATTGGATGTTAGAGGGTCAGTGCTTTGTGTCAGTTTCAGAAGCAGATTTGGACTACATATGGTCTGTATGTGTAGGAAACACCGTTCTTTTGTTCTGGGCACACTCAGATTACCTGCTATATTAGAGACTCTAAAAGCAAGAGCGTGCTTCTCGCTCTAAAGCAGAGTGTGATCCATGGATGAGAAAAATGCTGTGTGTTTCCCTTCAGAAATGGAGTTAAATTCCAGGCTCTGTGTCTTCCTACAGCAAGACTTCGATTCAGGTAAGGGCAGTCACTTTTCTGCTCCAATGAACTACATCGTTCACGAAGCTCACACGTTTCTCATCTTAACTGACAAGCATTAGATGTTAGAGGGTCAGTGCTTTGTATGAGTTTCAGAAGCAGATTTCGACTACATATGGTCTGTATTTGTGGGAAACACCGTTCTTTTGTTCTGGGCACACTCAGATTACCTGCTATATTAGAGACTCTAAAAGCAAGAGCGTGCTTCTCGCTCTAAAGCAGAGTGTGATCCATGGATGAGAAAAATGCTGTGTGTTTCCTTTCAGAAATGGAGTTAAATCCCAGGCTCTGTGTCTTCCTACAAGCAAGACTTCGTTTCAGATAAGGGCAGTCACTTTTCAGCTCAAACGAACTACATCGTTCACTGAGCTCACACGTTTCTCATCTTAACAGACAATCATTGGATGTTAGAGGACCAGTGCTTTGTGTCAGTTTAAGAAGCAGAGTTGGACTAGATATGGTCCGTATGTTTAGGAAACACCGTTCTTTTGTTCTGACCACACTCACGTTTCCTGCTGTGTTAGAGACTCCAGAAAGCAAGAGCGTGCTTCTCGCTCTAAAGCAGAGTGTGATCCATGGATGAGAAAAATGCTGTGTGTTTCCTTTCAGAAATGGAGTTAAATCCCAGGCTCTGTGTCTTCCTACAAGCAAGACTTCGTTTCAGATAAGGGCAGTCACTTTTCAGCTCAAACGAACTACATCGTTCACGGAGCTCACACGTTTCTCATCTTAACAGACAATCATTGGATGTTAGAGGACCAGTGCTTTGTGTCAGTATAAGAAGCAGAGTTGGACTAGATATGGTCCGTATGTTTAGGAAACACCGTTCTTTTGTTCTCAGCACACACACGTTTCCTGCTGTCTTAGAGACTCTAGAAAGCAAGAGTGTGCTTCTTGTTCTAAAGCAGAGTGTGATCAATGGATGATTACACTGCTGTGTGTTTCACTCCAGAAATGGAGTTAAATCCCAGGCTCTGAGTCTTCCTACAAGCAAGACTTCAATTCAGGTAAGGGCAGTCACTTTTCTGCTTGAACGAACTACATCGTTCACGAAGCTCACACGTTTCTCATCTTAACTGACAAGCATTGGATGTTAGAGGGTCAGTGCTTTGTGTCAGTTTCAGAAGCAGATTTGGACTACATATGGTCTGTATGTGTAGGAAACACCGTTCTTTTGTTCTGGGCACACTCAGATTACCTGCTATATTAGAGACTCTAAAAGCAAGAGCATGCTTCTCGCTCTAAAGCAGAGTGTGATCCATGGATGAGAAAAATGCTGTGTGTTTCCCTTCAGAAATGGAGTTAAATTCCAGGCTCTGTGTCTTCCTACAAGCAAGAATTCGTTTCAGGTAAGGGCAGTCACTTTTCAGCTCAAATGAACTACATCGTTCACGAAGCTCACACGTTTCTCATCTTTACAGACAAGCATTGGATGTTAGAGGACCAGTGCTTTGTGTCAGTTTAAGAAGCAGAGTGGACTAGATATGGTCCGTAAGTGTAGGAAACACCGTTCTTTTGTTCTCAGCTAAATCACATTTCCTGCTGTCTTAGAGACTCTAGAAAGCAAGAGCGTGCTTCTTGTTCTAAAGCAGAGTATGATCAATGGATGAGAACACTGCTGTGTGTTTCACTTCAGAAATGGTGTTAAATCCCAGGCTCTGAGTCTTCCTACAAGCAAGAATTCGTTTCAGGTAAGGGCAGTCACTTTTCTGCTCAAACGAACTACATCGTTCATGAAGCTCACACGTTTCCCATCTTAACTGACAAGCATTGGATGTTAGAGGACCAGTGATTTTTATCAGTTTCAGAAGCAGAGTTGGACTAGATATGGTCCGTATGTGTCGGAAACACCGTTCTTTTGTTCTCAGCAAAATCACATTTCCTGCTGTCTTAGAGACTCCAGAAAGCAAGAGCGTGCTTCTCTCGCTAAAGCAGAGTGTGATCCATGGATCAGAACTATGCTGTGTGTTAACCTTTATAAATGGAGTTAAATCTCAATCTCTTTGTCTTCCTACAAGCAAGACTTCGTTTCA
Organism: Onychomys leucogaster; assembly: GCA_949786385.1. Lineage (NCBI taxonomy): Eukaryota > Metazoa > Chordata > Mammalia > Rodentia > Cricetidae > Onychomys > Onychomys leucogaster. The sequence continues at coordinate 30,421 of CATKUP010000727.1, forward strand.
GGTAAGGGCAGTCACTTTTCAGCTCAAACGAACTACATCGTTAACTGAGCTCACACATTTCTCTTCTTTACAGACAAGCATTGGATGTTAGAGGACCAGTGCTTTGTATCAGTTTCAGAAACAGAGTTGAACTAGATATGGTCCGTATGTGTAGGAAACACAGTTCTTTTGTTCTCAGCACACACACGTTTCCTGCTGTCTTAGAGACTCTAAAAGCAAGAGCGTGCTTCTCGCTCTAAAGCAGAGTGTGATCCATGGATGAGAAAAATGCTGTGTGTTTCCTTTCAGAAATGGAGTTAAATCCCAGGCTCTGTGTCTTCCTACAAGCAAGACTTCGTTTCAGGTAAGGGCAGTCACTTTTAAGCTCAAACGAACTACATCGTTCACGAAGCTCACACGTTTCTCATGTTAACAGACAAGCATTGGATGTTAGAGGACCAGTGCTTTGTATCAGTTTCAGAAGCAGAGTTGAACTAGATATGGTCCGTATGTTTAGGAAACACCGTTCTTTTGTTCTGAGCACACACACGTTTCCTGCTGTCTTAGAGACTCTAGAAAGCAAGAGCGTGCTTCTTGTTCTAAAGCAGAGTGTGATCAATGAATGATTACACTGCTGTGTGTTTCCTTTCAGAAATGGAGTTAAATCCAAGGCTCTGAGTCTTCCTACAAGCAAGACGTCGATTCATGTAAGGGCAGTCACTTTTCTGATCAAACAAACTACATCGTTCATGAAGCTCACACGTTTCCCATCTTAACTGACAAGCATTGGATGTTAGAGGACCAGTGATTTGTATCAGTTTCAGAAGAAGAGTTGGACTAGATATGGTCTGTATGTGTAGGAAACACCGTTCTTTTGTTCTCAGCACACTCACGTTTCCTGCTGTGTTACAGACTCCAGAAAGCAAGAGCGTGCTTCTTGCTCTAAAGCAGAGTGTGATGCATGGATGAGAAAAATGCTGTGTGTTTCCTTTCAGAAATGGAGTTAAATCCCAGGCTCTGTGTCTTCCTACAAGCAAGACTTCGTTTCAGATAAGGGCAGTCACTTTTCAGCTCAAACGAACTACATCGTTCACAGAGCTCACACGTTTCTCATCTTAACAGACAATCATTGGATGTTAGAGGACCAGTGCTTTGTGTCAGTTTAAGAAGCAGAGTTGGACTAGATATGGTCCGTATGTTTAGGAAACACCGTTCTTTTGTTCTCAGCACACACACGTTTCCTGCTGTCTTAGAGACTCTAGAAAGCAAGAGCATGCTTCTTGTTGTAAAGCAGAGTGTGACCAATGGGTGATTACACTGCTGTTTGTTTCACTTCAAAAATGGAGTTAAATCCCAGGCTCTGAGTCTTCCTACAAGCTAGACTTCGATTCAGGTAAGGGCAGTCACTTTTCTGCTCAAATGAACTACATCGTTCACGAAGCTCACACGTTTCTCATCTTAACTGACAAGCATTGGATGTTAGAGGGTCAGTGCTTTGTATGAGTTTCAGAAGCAGATTTGGACTACATAAGGTCTGTATTTGTAGGAAACACCGTTCTTTTGTTCTGGGCACACTCAGATTACCTGCTATATTAGAGACTCTAAAAGCAAGAGCGTGCTTCTCGCTCTAAAGCAGAGTGTGATCCATGGATGAGAAAAATGCTGTGTGTTTCCTTTCAGAAATGGAGTTAAATCCCAGGCTCTGTGTCTTCCTACAAGCAAGACTTCGTTTCAGATAAGGGCAGTCACTTTTCAGCTAAAACGAACTACATCATTCACGGAGCTCACACGTTTCTCATCTTTACAGACAAGCATTGGATGTTAGAGGACCAGTGCTTTGTGTCAGTTTAAGAAGCAGAGTGGACTAGATATGGTCCGTAAGTGTAGGAAACACTGTTCTTTTGTTCTCAGCTAAATCACATTTCCTGCTGTCTTAGAGACTCTAGAAAGCAAGAGCGTGCTTCTCGCGCTAAAGCAGAGTGTGATCCATGGATCAGAACTATGCTGTGTGTTTCCCTTCATAAATGGAGTTAAATCTCAATCTCTTTGTCTTCCTACAAGCAAGACTTCGTTTCAGGTAAGGGCAGTCACTTTTCAGCTCAAACGAACTACATCGTTCACTGAGATCACACGTTTCTCATCTTTACAGACAAGCATTGGATGTTAGAGAGTCAGTGCTTTGTATCAGTTTCAGAAACAGAGTTGAACTAGATATGGTCAGTATGTGTAGGAAACACAGTTCTTTTGTTCTCAGCACACACACGTTTCCTGCTGTCTTAGAGACTCTGGAAAGCAAGAGCGTGCTTCTTGTTCTAAAGCAGAGTGTGATCAATGGATGATTACACTGCTGTGTGTTTCCTTTCAGAAATGGAGTTAAATCCCAGGCTCTGAGTCTTCCTACAAGCAAGACTTCGATTCAGGTAAGGGCAATCACTTTTCTGCTCAAACGAACTACATCGTTCACGAATCTCACACGTTTCTCATCTTAACTGACAAGCATTGGATGTTAGAGGGTCAGTGCTTTGTATGAGTTTCAGAAGCAGATTTGGACTACATATGGTCTGTATGTGTAGGAAACACCGTTCTTTTGTTCTGGGCACACTCAGATTACCTGCTATATTAGAGACTCTAAAAGCAAGAGCGAGCTTCTCGCTCTAAGCCGAGTGTGATCCATGGATGAGAAAAATGCTGTGTGTTTCCCTTCAGAAATGGAGTTAAATCCCAGGCTCTGTGTCTTACTACAAGCAAGACTTCGTTTCAGGTAAGGGCAGTCACTTTTCAGCTCAAACAAACTACATCTTTCACGAAGCTCACACGTTTCTCATCTTAACAGACAAGCGTTGGATGTTAGAGGACCAGTGCTTTGTATCAGTTTCAGAAGCAGAGTTGAACTAGATATGGTCCGTATGTTTAGGAAACAAGGTTCTTTTGTTCTCAGCACACACACGTTTCCTGCTGTCTTAGAGACTCTAGAAAGCAAGAGCGTGCTTCTTGTTCTAAAGCAGAGTGTGATCAATGGGTGATTACACTGCTGTGTGTTTCACTTCAGAAATGGAGTTAAATCCCAGGCTCTGAGTCTTCCTACAAGCAAGACTTCGATTCAGGTAAGGGCAGTCACTTTTCAGCTCAAACAAACTACATCGTTCACGGAGCTCACACGTTTCTCATCTTAACTGACAAGCATTGGATGTTAGAGGGTCAGTGCTTTGTATCAGTTTCAGTAGCAGATTTGGACTATATATGGTCTGTATGTGTAGGAAACACCGTTCTTTTGTTCTGGGCACACTCAGATTACCTGCTATATTAGAGACTCTAAAAGCAAGAGCGTGCTTCTCGCTCTAAAGCAGAGTGTGATCCATGGATGAGAAAAAAGCTATGTGTTTCCTTTCAGAAATGGAGTTAAATCCCAGGCTCTGTGTCTTCCTACAAGCAAGACTTCGTTTCAGATAAGGGCAGTCACTTTTCAGCTAAAACGAACTACATAATTCACGGAGCTCACACGTTTCTTATCTTTACAGACAAGCATTGGATGTTAGAGGACCAGTGCTTTGTGTCAGTTTAAGAAGCAGAGTGGACTAGATATGGTCCGTAAGTGTAGGAAACACCGTTCTTTTGTTCTCAGCTAAATCACATTTCCTGCTGTCTTAGAGACTCTAGAAAGCAAGAGCGTGCTTCTTGTTCTAAAGCAGAGTATGATCAATGGATGAGAACACTGCTGTGTGTTTCACTTCAGAAATGGTCTTAAATCCCAGGCTCTGAGTCTTCCTACAAGCAAGAATTCATTTCAGGTAAGGGCAGTCACTTTTCTGCTCAAACGAACTACATCGTTCATGAAGCTCACACGTTTCCCATCTTAACTGACAAGCATTGGATGTTAGAGGACCAGTGATTTTTATCAGTTTCAGAAGCAGAGTTGGACTAGATATGGTCCGTATGTGTCGGAAACACCGTTCTTTTGTTCTCAGCAAAATCACATTTCCTGCTGTCTTAGAGACTCCAGAAAGCAAGAGCGTGCTTCTCGCGCTAAAGCAGAGTGTGATCCATGGATGAGAAAAATGCTGTGTGTTTCCCTTCAGAAATGGAGTTAAATCCCAGGCTCTGTGTCTTCCTACAAGCAAGACTTCGTTTCAGGTAAGGGCAGTCACTTTTCAGCTCAAACGAACTACATCGTTCACGAAGCTCACACGTTTCTCATGTTAACAGACAAGCATTGGATGTTAGAGGACCAGTGCTTTGTATCAGTTTCAGAAGCAGAGTTGAACTAGATATGGTCTGTATGTTTAGGAAACACCGTTCTTTTGTTCTGAGCACACACACTTTTCCTGCTGTCTTAGAGACTCTAGAAAGCAAGAGCGTGCTTCTTGTTCTAAAGCAGAGTGTGATCAATGAATGATTACACTGCTGTGTGTTTCCTTTCAGAAATGGAGTTAAATCCCAGGCTCTGAGTCTTCCTACAAGCAAGACGTCGATTCATGTAAGGGCAGTCACTTTTCTGCTCAAACGAACTACATCGTTCATGAAGCTCACACGTTTCCCATCTTAACTGACAAGCATTGGATGTTAGAGGACCAGTGATTTGTATCAGTTTCAGAAGAAGAGTTGGACTAGATATGGTCCGTATGTGTAGGAAACACCGTTCTTTTGTTCTGGGCACACTCAGATTACCTGCTACATTAGAGACTCTAAAAGCAAGAGCGTGCTTCTCGCTCTAAAGCAGAGTGTGATCCATGGATGAGAAAAAAGCTGTGTGTTTCCTTTCAGAAATGGAGTTAAATCCCAGGCTCTGTGTCTTCCTACAAGCAAGACTTCGTTTCAGATAAGGGCAGTCACTTTTCAGCTAAAACGAACTACATCATTCACGGAGCTCACACGTTTCTCATCTTTACAGACAAGCATTGGATGTTAGAGGACCAGTGCTTTGTGTCAGTTTAAGAAGCAGAGTGGACTAGATATGGTCCGTAAGTGTAGGAAACACCGTTCTTTTGTTCTCAGCTAAATCACATTTCCTGCTGTCTTAGAGACTCTAGAAAGCAAGAGCGTGCTTCTTGTTCTAAAGCAGAGTATGATCAATGGATGAGAACACTGCTGTGTGTTTCACTTCAGAAATGGTCTTAAATCCCAGGCTCTGAGTCTTCCTACAAGCAAGACTTCGATTCAGGTAAGGGCAGTCACTTTTCTGCTCAAACGAACTACATCGTTCATGAAGCTCACACGTTTCCCATCTTAACTGACAAGCATTGGATGTTAGAGGACCAGTGATTTTTATCAGTTTCAGAAGCAGAGTTGGACTAGATATGGTCCGTATGTGTCGGAAACACCGTTCTTTTGTTCTCAGCAAAATCACATTTCCTGCTGTCTTAGAGACTCCAGAAAGCAAGAGCGTGCTTCTCGCGCTAAAGCAGAGTGTGATCCATGGATCAGAACTATGCTGTGTGTTTCCCTTTATAAATGGAGTTAAATCTCAATCTCTTTGTCTTCCTACAAGCAAGACTTCGTTTCAGGTAAGGGCAGTCACTTTTCAGCTCAAACGAACTACATCGTTCACTGAGCTCACACATTTCTCTTCTTTACAGACAAGCATTGGATGTTAGAGGACCAGTGCTTTGTATCAGTTTCAGAAACAGAGTTGAACTAGATATGGTCCGTATGTGTAGGAAACACAGTTCTTTTGTTCTCAGCACACACACGTTTCCTGCTGTCTTAGAGACTCTAAAAGCAAGAGCGTGCTTCTCGCTCTAAAGCAGAGTGTGATCCATGGATGAGAAAAATGCTGTGTGTTTCCCTTCAGAAATGGAGTTAAATCCCAGGCTCTGTGTCTTCCTACAAGCAAGACTTCGTTTCAGGTAAGGGCAGTCACTTTTCAGCTCAAACGAACTACATCGTTCACGAAGCTCACACGTTTCTCATGTTAACAGACAAGCATTGGATGTTAGAGGACCAGTGCTTTGTATCAGTTTCAGAAGCAGAGTTGAACTAGATATGGTCTGTATGTTTAGGAAACACCGTTCTTTTGTTCTGAGCACACACACGTTTCCTGCTGTCTTAGAGACTCTAGAAAGCAAGAGCGTGCTTCTTGTTCTAAAGCAGAGTGTGATCAATGAATGATTACACTGCTGTGTGTTTCCTTTCAGAAATGGAGTTAAATCCCAGGCTCTGAGTCTTCCTACAAGCAAGACGTCGATTCATGTAAGGGCAGTCACTTTTCTGCTCAAACGAACTACATCGTTCATGAAGCTCACACGTTTCCCATCTTAACTGACAAGCATTGGATGTTAGAGGACCAGTGATTTGTATCAGTTTCAGAAGAAGAGTTGGACTAGATATGGTCCCTATGTGTAGGAAACACCCTTCTTTTGTTCTCAGCACACTCACGTTTCCTGCTGTGTTACAGACTCCAGAAAGCAAGAGCGTGCTTCTTGCTCTAAAGCAGAGTGTGATATATGGATGAGAAAAATGCTGTGTGTTTCCTTTCAGAAATGGAGTTAAATCCCAGGCTCTGTGTCTTCCTACAAGCAAGACTTCATTTCAGATAAGGGCAGTCACTTTTCAGCTCAAACGAACTACATCGTTCACGGAGCTCACACGTTTCTCATCTTAACAGACAATCATTGGATGTTAGAGGACCAGTGCTTTGTGTCAGTTTAAGAAGCATAGTTGGACTAGATATGGTCCGTATGTTTAGGAAACACCGTTCTTTTGTTCTCAGCACACACACGTTTCCTGCTGTCTTAGAGACTCTAGAAAGCAAGAGCATGCTTCTTGTTCTAAAGCAGAGTGTGATCAATGGGTGATTACACTGCTGTTTGTTTCACTTCAGAAATGGAGTTAAATCCCAGGCTCTGAGTCTTCCTACAAGCAAGACGTCGATTCATGTAAGGGCAGTCACTTTTCTGATCAAACAAACTACATCGTTCATGAAGCTCACACGTTTCCCATCTTAACTGACAAGCATTGGATGTTAGAGGACCAGTGATTTGTATCAGTTTCAGAAGAAGAGTTGGACTAGATATGGTCTGTATGTGTAGGAAACACCGTTCTTTTGTTCTCAGCACACTCACGTTTCCTGCTGTGTTACAGACTCCAGAAAGCAAGAGCGTGCTTCTTGCTCTAAAGCAGAGTGTGATGCATGGATGAGAAAAATGCTGTGTGTTTCCTTTCAGAAATGGAGTTAAATCCCAGGCTCTGTGTCTTCCTACAAGCAAGACTTCGTTTCAGATAAGGGCAGTCACTTTTCAGCTCAAACGAACTACATCGTTCACAGAGCTCACACGTTTCTCATCTTAACAGACAATCATTGGATGTTAGAGGACCAGTGCTTTGTGTCAGTTTAAGAAGCAGAGTTGGACTAGATATGGTCCGTATGTTTAGGAAACACCGTTCTTTTGTTCTCAGCACACACACGTTTCCTGCTGTCTTAGAGACTCTAGAAAGCAAGAGCATGCTTCTTGTTGTAAAGCAGAGTGTGACCAATGGGTGATTACACTGCTGTTTGTTTCACTTCAAAAATGGAGTTAAATCCCAGGCTCTGAGTCTTCCTACAAGCTAGACTTCGATTCAGGTAAGGGCAGTCACTTTTCTGCTCAAATGAACTACATCGTTCACGAAGCTCACACGTTTCTCATCTTAACTGACAAGCATTGGATGTTAGAGGGTCAGTGCTTTGTATGAGTTTCAGAAGCAGATTTGGACTACATAAGGTCTGTATTTGTAGGAAACACCGTTCTTTTGTTCTGGGCACACTCAGATTACCTGCTATATTAGAGACTCTAAAAGCAAGAGCGTGCTTCTCGCTCTAAAGCAGAGTGTGATCCATGGATGAGAAAAATGCTGTGTGTTTCCTTTCAGAAATGGAGTTAAATCCCAGGCTCTGTGTCTTCCTACAAGCAAGACTTCGTTTCAGATAAGGGCAGTCACTTTTCAGCTAAAACGAACTACATCATTCACGGAGCTCACACGTTTCTCATCTTTACAGACAAGCATTGGATGTTAGAGGACCAGTGCTTTGTGTCAGTTTAAGAAGCAGAGTGGACTAGATATGGTCCGTAAGTGTAGGAAACACTGTTCTTTTGTTCTCAGCTAAATCACATTTCCTGCTGTCTTAGAGACTCTAGAAAGCAAGAGCGTGCTTCTCGCGCTAAAGCAGAGTGTGATCCATGGATCAGAACTATGCTGTGTGTTTCCCTTCATAAATGGAGTTAAATCTCAATCTCTTTGTCTTCCTACAAGCAAGACTTCGTTTCAGGTAAGGGCAGTCACTTTTCAGCTCAAACGAACTACATCGTTCACTGAGATCACACGTTTCTCATCTTTACAGACAAGCATTGGATGTTAGAGAGTCAGTGCTTTGTATCAGTTTCAGAAACAGAGTTGAACTAGATATGGTCAGTATGTGTAGGAAACACAGTTCTTTTGTTCTCAGCACACACACGTTTCCTGCTGTCTTAGAGACTCTGGAAAGCAAGAGCGTGCTTCTTGTTCTAAAGCAGAGTGTGATCAATGGATGATTACACTGCTGTGTGTTTCCTTTCAGAAATGGAGTTAAATCCCAGGCTCTGAGTCTTCCTACAAGCAAGACTTCGATTCAGGTAAGGGCAATCACTTTTCTGCTCAAACGAACTACATCGTTCACGAATCTCACACGTTTCTCATCTTAACTGACAAGCATTGGATGTTAGAGGGTCAGTGCTTTGTATGAGTTTCAGAAGCAGATTTGGACTACATATGGTCTGTATGTGTAGGAAACACCGTTCTTTTGTTCTGGGCACACTCAGATTACCTGCTATATTAGAGACTCTAAAAGCAAGAGCGAGCTTCTCGCTCTAAGCCGAGTGTGATCCATGGATGAGAAAAATGCTGTGTGTTTCCCTTCAGAAATGGAGTTAAATCCCAGGCTCTGTGTCTTACTACAAGCAAGACTTCGTTTCAGGTAAGGGCAGTCACTTTTCAGCTCAAACAAACTACATCTTTCACGAAGCTCACACGTTTCTCATCTTAACAGACAAGCGTTGGATGTTAGAGGACCAGTGCTTTGTATCAGTTTCAGAAGCAGAGTTGAACTAGATATGGTCCGTATGTTTAGGAAACAAGGTTCTTTTGTTCTCAGCACACACACGTTTCCTGCTGTCTTAGAGACTCTAGAAAGCAAGAGCGTGCTTCTTGTTCTAAAGCAGAGTGTGATCAATGGGTGATTACACTGCTGTGTGTTTCACTTCAGAAATGGAGTTAAATCCCAGGCTCTGAGTCTTCCTACAAGCAAGACTTCGATTCAGGTAAGGGCAGTCACTTTTCAGCTCAAACAAACTACATCGTTCACGGAGCTCACACGTTTCTCATCTTAACTGACAAGCATTGGATGTTAGAGGGTCAGTGCTTTGTATCAGTTTCAGTAGCAGATTTGGACTATATATGGTCTGTATGTGTAGGAAACACCGTTCTTTTGTTCTGGGCACACTCAGATTACCTGCTATATTAGAGACTCTAAAAGCAAGAGCGTGCTTCTCGCTCTAAAGCAGAGTGTGATCCATGGATGAGAAAAAAGCTATGTGTTTCCTTTCAGAAATGGAGTTAAATCCCAGGCTCTGTGTCTTCCTACAAGCAAGACTTCGTTTCAGATAAGGGCAGTCACTTTTCAGCTAAAACGAACTACATAATTCACGGAGCTCACACGTTTCTTATCTTTACAGACAAGCATTGGATGTTAGAGGACCAGTGCTTTGTGTCAGTTTAAGAAGCAGAGTGGACTAGATATGGTCCGTAAGTGTAGGAAACACCGTTCTTTTGTTCTCAGCTAAATCACATTTCCTGCTGTCTTAGAGACTCTAGAAAGCAAGAGCGTGCTTCTTGTTCTAAAGCAGAGTATGATCAATGGATGAGAACACTGCTGTGTGTTTCACTTCAGAAATGGTCTTAAATCCCAGGCTCTGAGTCTTCCTACAAGCAAGAATTCATTTCAGGTAAGGGCAGTCACTTTTCTGCTCAAACGAACTACATCGTTCATGAAGCTCACACGTTTCCCATCTTAACTGACACGCATTGGATGTTAGAGGACCAGTGATTTTTATCAGTTTCAGAAGCAGAGTTGGACTAGATATGGTCCGTATGTGTCGGAAACACCGTTCTTTTGTTCTCAGCAAAATCACATTTCCTGCTGTCTTAGAGACTCCAGAAAGCAAGAGCGTGCTTCTCGCGCTAAAGCAGAGTGTGATCCATGGATGAGAAAAATGCTGTGTGTTTCCCTTCAGAAATGGAGTTAAATCCCAGGCTCTGTGTCTTCCTACAAGCAAGACTTCGTTTCAGGTAAGGGCAGTCACTTTTCAGCTCAAACGAACTACATCGTTCACGAAGCTCACACGTTTCTCATGTTAACAGACAAGCATTGGATGTTAGAGGACCAGTGCTTTGTATCAGTTTCAGAAGCAGAGTTGAACTAGATATGGTCTGTATGTTTAGAAAACACCGTTCTTTTGTTCTGAGCACACACACGTTTCCTGCTGTCTTAGAGACTCTAGAAAGCAAGAGCGTGCTTCTTGTTCTAAAGCAGAGTGTGATCAATGAATGATTACACTGCTGTGTGTTTCCTTTCAGAAATGGAGTTAAATCCCAGGCTCTGAGTCTTCCTACAAGCAAGACGTCGATTCATGTAAGGGCAGTCACTTTTCTGCTCAAACGAACTACATCGTTCATGAAGCTCACACGTTTCCCATCTTAACTGACAAGCATTGGATGTTAGAGGACCAGTGATTTGTATCAGTTTCAGAAGAAGAGTTGGACTAGATATGGTCCGTATGTGTAGGAAACACCGTTCTTTTGTTCTGGGCACACTCAGATTACCTGCTACATTAGAGACTCTAAAAGCAAGAGCGTGCTTCTCGCTCTAAAGCAGAGTGTGATCCATGGATGAGAAAAAAGCTGTGTGTTTCCTTTCAGAAATGGAGTTAAATCCCAGGCTCTGTGTCTTCCTACAAGCAAGACTTCGTTTCAGATAAGGGCAGTCACTTTTCAGCTAAAACGAACTACATCATTCACGGAGCTCACACGTTTCTCATCTTTACAGACAAGCATTGGATGTTAGAGGACCAGTGCTTTGTGTCAGTTTAAGAAGCAGAGTGGACTAGATATGGTCCGTAAGTGTAGGAAACACCGTTCTTTTGTTCTCAGCTAAATCACATTTCCTGCTGTCTTAGAGACTCTAGAAAGCAAGAGCGTGCTTCTTGTTCTAAAGCAGAGTATGATCAATGGATGAGAACACTGCTGTGTGTTTCACTTCAGAAATGGTCTTAAATCCCAGGCTCTGAGTCTTCCTACAAGCAAGACTTCGATTCAGGTAAGGGCAGTCACTTTTCTGCTCAAACGAACTACATCGTTCATGAAGCTCACACGTTTCCCATCTTAACTGACAAGCATTGGATGTTAGAGGACCAGTGATTTTTATCAGTTTCAGAAGCAGAGTTGGACTAGATATGGTCCGTATGTGTCGGAAACACCGTTCTTTTGTTCTCAGCAAAATCACATTTCCTGCTGTCTTAGAGACTCCAGAAAGCAAGAGCGTGCTTCTCGCGCTAAAGCAGAGTGTGATCCATGGATCAGAACTATGCTGTGTGTTTCCCTTTATAAATGGAGTTAAATCTCAATCTCTTTGTCTTCCTACAAGCAAGACTTCGTTTCAGGTAAGGGCAGTCACTTTTCAGCTCAAACGAACTACATCGTTCACTGAGCTCACACATTTATCTTCTTTACAGACAAGCATTGGATGTTAGAGGACCAGTGCTTTGTATCAGTTTCAGAAACAGAGTTGAACTAGATATGGTCCGTATGTGTAGGAAACACAGTTCTTTTGTTCTCAGCACACACACGTTTCCTGCTGTCTTAGAGACTCTAAAAGCAAGAGCGTGCTTCTCGCTCTAAAGCAGAGTGTGATCCATGGATGAGAAAAATGCTGTGTGTTTCCCTTCAGAAATGGAGTTAAATCCCAGGCTCTGTGTCTTCCTACAAGCAAGACTTCGTTTCAGGTAAGGGCAGTCACTTTTCAGCTCAAACGAACTACATCGTTCACGAAGCTCACACGTTTCTCATGTTAAATGACAAGCATTGGATGTTAGAGGACCAGTGCTTTGTATCAGTTTCAGAAGCAGAGTTGAACTAGATATGGTCTGTATGTTTAGGAAACACCGTTCTTTTGTTCTGAGCACACACACGTTTCCTGCTGTCTTAGAGACTCTAGAAAGCAAGAGCGTGCTTCTTGTTCTAAAGCAGAGTGTGATCAATGAATGATTACACTGCTGTGTGTTTCCTTTCAGAAATGGAGTTAAATCCCAGGCTCTGAGTCTTCCTACAAGCAAGACGTCGATTCATGTAAGGGCAGTCATTTTTCTGCTCAAACGAACTACATCGTTCATGAAGCTCACACGTTTCCCATCTTAACTGACAAGCATTGGATGTTAGAGGACCAGTGATTTGTATCAGTTTCAGAAGAAGAGTTGGACTAGATATGGTCCCTATGTGTAGGAAACACCCTTCTTTTGTTCTCAGCACACTCACGTTTCCTGCTGTGTTACAGACTCCAGAAAGCAAGAGCGTGCTTCTTGCTCTAAAGCAGAGTGTGATATATGGATGAGAAAAATGCTGTGTGTTTCCTTTCAGAAATGGAGTTAAATCCCAGGCTCTGTGTCTTCCTACAAGCAAGACTTCATTTCAGATAAGGGCAGTCACTTTTCAGCTCAAACGAACTACATCGTTCACGGAGCTCACACGTTTCTCATCTTAACAGACAATCATTGGATGTTAGAGGACCAGTGCTTTGTGTCAGTTTAAGAAGCATAGTTGGACTAGATATGGTCCGTATGTTTAGGAAACACCGTTCTTTTGTTCTCAGCACACACACGTTTCCTGCTGTCTTAGAGACTCTAGAAAGCAAGAGCATGCTTCTTGTTCTAAAGCAGAGTGTGATCAATGGGTGATTACACTGCTGTTTGTTTCACTTCAGAAATGGAGTTAAATCCCAGGCTCTGAGTCTTCCTACAAGCAAGACTTCGATTCAGGTAAGGGCAGTCACTTTTCTGCTCAAATGAACTACATCGTTCACGAAGCTCACACGTTTCTCATCTTAACTGACAAGCATTGGATGTTAGAGGGTCAGTGCTTTGTATGAGTTTCAGAAGCAGATTTGGACTACATAAGGTCTGTATTTGTAGGAAACACCGTTCTTTTGTTCTGGGCACACTCAGATTACCTGCTATATTAGAGACTCTAAAAGAAAGAGCGTGCTTCTCGCTCTAAAGCAGAGTGTGATCCATGGATGAGAAAAATGCTGTGTGTTTCCTTTCAGAAATGGAGTTAAATCCCAGGCTCTGTGTCTTCCTACAAGCAAGACTTCGTTTCAGATAAGGGCAGTCACTTTTCAGCTAAAACGAACTACATCATTCACGGAGCTCACACGTTTCTCATCTTTACAGACAAGCATTGGATGTTAGAGGACCAGTGCTTTGTGTCAGTTTAAGAAGCAGAGTGGACTAGATATGGTCCGTAAGTGTAGGAAACACTGTTCTTTTGTTCTCAGCTAAATCACATTTCCTGCTGTCTTAGAGACTCTAGAAAGCAAGAGCGTGCTTCTTGTTCTAAAGCAGAGTATGATCAATGGATGAGAACACTGCTGTGTGTTTCACTTCAGAAATGGTGTTAAATCCCAGGCTCTGAGTCTTCCTACAAGCAAAAATTCGTTTCAGGTAAGGGCAGTCACTTTTCTGCTCAAACGAACTACATCGTTCATGAAGCTCACACGTTTCCCATCTTAACTGACAAGCATTGGATGTTAGAGGACCAGTGATTTTTATCAGTTTCAGAAGCAGAGTTGGACTAGATATGGTCCGTATGTGTCGGAAACACCGTTCTTTTGTTCTCAGCAAAATCACATTTCCTGCTGTCTTAGAGACTCCAGAAAGCAAGAGCGTGCTTCTCGCGCTAAAGCAGAGTGTGATCCATGGATCAGAACTATGCTGTGTGTTTCCCTTCATAAATGGAGTTAAATCTCAATCTCTTTGTCTTCCTACAAGCAAGACTTCGTTTCAGGTAAGGGCAGTCACTTTTCAGCTCAAACGAACTACATCGTTCACTGAGCTCACACATTTCTCTTCTTTACAGACAAGCATTGGATGTTAGAGGACCAGTGCTTTGTATCAGTTTCAGAAACAGAGTTGAACTAGATATGGTCCGTATGTGTAGGAAACACAGTTCTTTTGTTCTCAGCACACACACGTTTCCTGCTGTCTTAGAGACTCTGGAAAGCAAGAGCGTGCTTCTTGTTCTAAAGCAGAGTGTGATCAATGGATGATTACATTGCTGTGTGTTTCACTCCAGAAATGGAGTTAAATCCCAGGCTCTGAGTCTTCCTACAAGCAAGACTTCGATTCAGGTAAGGGCAATCACTTTTCTGCTCAAACGAACTACATCGTTCACGAAGCTCACACGTTTCTCATCTTAACTGACAAGCATTGGATGTTAGAGGGTCAGTGCTTTGTATGAGTTTCAGAAGCAGATTTGGACTACATATGGTCTGTATGTGTAGGAAACACCGTTCTTTTGTTCTGGGCACACTCAGATTACCTGCTATATTAGAGACTCTAAAAGCAAGAGCGTGCTTCTCGCTCTAAGCAGAGTGTGATCCATGGATGAGAAACATGCTGTGTGTTTCCCTTCAGAAATGGAGTTAAATCCCAGGCTCTGTGTCTTACTACAAGCAAGACTTCGTTTCAGGTAAGGGCAGTCACTTTTCAGCTCAAACAAACTACATCTTTCACGAAGCTCACACGTTTCTCATCTTAACAGACAAGCGTTGGATGTTAGAGGACCAGTGCTTTGTATCAGTTTCAGAAGCAGAGTTGAACTAGATATGGTCCTTATGTTTAGGAAACACCGTTCTTTTGTTCTCAGCACACACACGTTTCCTGCTGTCTTAGAGACTCTAGAAAGCAAGAGCGTGCTTCTTGTTCTAAAGCAGAGTGTGATCAATGGGTGATTACACTGCTGTGTGTTTCACTTCAGAAATGGAGTTAAATCCCAGGCTCTGAGTCTTCCTACAAGCAAGACTTCGTTTCAGGTAAGGGCAGTCACTTTTAAGCTCAAACGAACTACATCGTTCACGAAGCTCACACGTTTCTCATGTTAACAGACAAGCATTGGATGTTAGAGGACCAGTGCTTTGTATCAGTTTCAGAAGCAGAGTTGAACTAGATATGGTCTGTATGTTTAGGAAACACCGTTCTTTTGTTCTGAGCACACACACGTTTCCTGCTGTCTTAGAGACTCTAGAAAGCAAGAGCGTGCTTCTTGTTCTAAAGCAGAGTGTGATCAATGAATGATTACACTGCTGTGTGTTTCCTTTCAGAAATGGAGTTAAATCCCAGACTCTGAGTCTTCCTACAAGCAAGACGTCGATTCATGTAAGGGCAGTCACTTTTCTGCTCAAACGAACTACATCGTTCATGAAGCTCACACGTTTCCCATCTTAACTGACAAGCATTGGATGTTAGAGGACCAGTGATTTGTATCAGTTTCAGAAGAAGAGTTGGACTAGATATGGTCCCTATGTGTAGGAAACACCGTTCTTTTGTTCTCAGCACACTCACGTTTCCTGCTGTGTTACAGACTCCAGAAAGCAAGAGCGTGCTTCTTGCTCTAAAGCAGAGTGTGATATATGGATGAGAAAAATGCTGTGTGTTTCCTTTCAGAAATGGAGTTAAATCCCAGGCTCTGTGTCTTCCTACAAGCAAGACTTCGTTTCAGATAAGGGCAGTCACTTTTCAGCTCAAACGAACTACATCGTTCACGGAGCTCACACGTTTCTCATCTTAACAGACAATCATTGGATGTTAGAGGACCAGTGCTTTGTGTCAGTTTAAGAAGCATAGTTGGACTAGATATGGTCCGTATGTTTAGGAAACACCGTTCTTTTGTTCTCAGCACACACACGTTTCCTGCTGTCTTAGAGACTCTAGAAAGCAAGAGCATGCTTCTTGTTCTAAAGCAGAGTGTGATCAATGGGTGATTACACTGCTGTTTGTTTCACTTCAGAAATGGAGTTAAATCCCAGGCTCTGAGTCTTCCTACAAGCAAGACTTCGATTCAGGTAAAGGCAGTCACTTTTCTGCTCAAATGAACTACATCGTTCACGAAGCTCACACGTTTCTCATCTTAACTGACAAGCATTGGATGTTAGAGGGTCAGTGCTTTGTATGAGTTTCAGAAGCAGATTTGGACTACATAAGGTCTGTATTTGTAGGAAACACCGTTCTTTTGTTCTGGGCACACTCAGATTACCTGCTATATTAGAGACTCTAAAAGAAAGAGCGTGCTTCTCGCTCTAAAGCAGAGTGTGATCCATGGATGAGAAAAATGCTGTGTGTTTCCTTTCAGAAATGGAGTTAAATCCCAGGCTCTGTGTCTTCCTACAAGCAAGACTTCGTTTCAGATAAGGGCAGTCACTTTTCAGCTAAAACGAACTACATCATTCACGGAGCTCACATGTTTCTCATCTTTACAGACAAGCATTGGATGTTAGAGGACCAGTGCTTTGTGTCAGTTTAAGAAGCAGAGTGGACTAGATATGGTCCGTAAGTGTAGGAAACACTGTTCTTTTGTTCTCAGCTAAATCACATTTCCTGCTGTCTTAGAGACTCTAGAAAGCAAGAGCGTGCTTCTTGTTCTAAAGCAGAGTATGATCAATGGATGAGAACACTGCTGTGTGTTTCACTTCAGAAATGGTGTTAAATCCCAGGCTCTG
Organism: Onychomys leucogaster; assembly: GCA_949786385.1. NCBI lineage: Eukaryota > Metazoa > Chordata > Mammalia > Rodentia > Cricetidae > Onychomys > Onychomys leucogaster. The sequence continues at coordinate 47,174 of CATKUP010000727.1, forward strand.
AGTCTTCCTACAAGCAAAAATTCGTTTCAGGTAAGGGCAGTCACTTTTCTGCTCAAAAGAACTACATCGTTCATGAAGCTCACACGTTTCCCATCTTAACTGACAAGCATTGGATGTTAGAGGACCAGTGATTTTTATCAGTTTCAGAAGCAGAGTTGGACTAGATATGGTCCATATGTGTCGGAAACACCGTTCTTTTGTTCTCAGCAAAATCACATTTCCTGCTGTCTTAGAGACTCCAGAAAGCAAGAGCGTGCTTCTCGCGCGAAAGCAGAGTGTGATCCATGGATCAGAACTATGCTGTGTGTTTCCCTTCATAAATGGAGTTAAATCTCAATCTCTTTGTCTTCCTACAAGCAAGACTTCGTTTCAGGTAAGGGCAGTCACTTTTCAGCTCAAACGAACTACATCGTTCACTGTTCTCACACATTTCTCTTCTTTAAGGACAAGCATTGGATGTTAGAGGACCAGTGCTTTGTATCAGTTTCAGAAACAGAGTTGAACTAGATATGGTCCGTATGTGTAGGAAACACAGTTCTTTTGTTCTCAGCACACACACGTTTCCTGCTGTCTTAGAGACTCTGGAAAGCAAGAGCGTGCTTCTTGTTCTAAAGCAGAGTGTGATCAATGGATGATTACATTGCTGTGTGTTTCACTCCAGAAATGGAGTTAAATCCCAGGCTCTGAGTCTTCCTACAAGCAAGACTTCGATTCAGGTAAGGGCAATCACTTTTCTGCTCAAACGAACTACATCGTTCACGAATCTCACACGTTTCTCATCTTAACTGACAAGCATTGGATGTTAGAGGGTCAGTGCTTTGTATGAGTTTCAGAAGCAGATTTGGACTACATATGGTCTGTATGTGTAGGAAACACCGTTCTTTTGTTCTGGGCACACTCAGATTACCTGCTATATTAGAGACTCTAAAAGCAAGAGCGTGCTTCTCGCTCTAAGCAGAGTGTGATCCATGGATGAGAAAAATGCTGTGTGTTTCCCTTCAGAAATGGAGTTAAATCCCAGGCTCTGTGTCTTACTACAAGCAAGACTTCGTTTCAGGTAAGGGCAGTCACTTTTCAGCTCAAACAAACTACATCTTTCACGAAGCTCACACGTTTCTCATCTTAACAGACAAGCGTTGGATGTTAGAGGACCAGAGCTTTGTATCAGTTTCAGAAGCAGAGTTGAACTAGATATGGTCCTTATGTTTAGGAAACACCGTTCTTTTGTTCTCAGCACACACACGTTTCCTGCTGTCTTAGAGACTCTAGAAAGCAAGAGCGTGCTTCTTGTTCTAAGGCAGAGTGTGATCAATGGGTGATTACACTGCTGTGTGTTTCACTTCAGAAATGGAGTTAAATCCCAGGCTCTGAGTCTTCCTACAAGCAAGACGTCGATTCATGTAAGGGCAGTCACTTTTCTGCTCAAACGAACTACATCGTTCATGAAGCTCACACGTTTCCCATCTTAACTGACAAGCATTGGATGTTAGAGGACCAGTGATTTGTATCAGTTTCAGAAGAAGAGTTGGACTAGATATGGTCCGTATGTGTAGGAAACACCGTTCTTTTGTTCTCAGCACACTCACGTTTCCTGCTGTGTTACAGACTCCAGAAAGCAAGAGCGTGCTTCTTGCTCTAAAGCAGAGTGTGATGCATGGATGAGAAAAATGCTGTGTGTTTCCTTTCAGAAATGGAGTTAAATCCCAGGCTCTGTGTCTTCCTACAAGCAAGACTTCATTTCAGATAAGGGCAGTCACTTTTCAGCTCAAACGAACTACATCGTTCACAGAGCTCACACGTTTCTCATCTTAACAGACAATCATTGGATGTTAGAGGACCAGTGCTTTGTGTCAGTTTAAGAAGCATAGTTGGACTAGATATGGTCCGTATGTTTAGGAAACACCGTTCTTTTGTTCTCAGCACACACACGTTTCCTGCTGTCTTAGAGACTCTAGAAAGCAAGAGCATGCTTCTTGTTCTAAAGCAGAGTGTGATCAATGGGTGATTACACTGCTGTTTGTTTCACTTCAGAAATGGAGTTAAATCCCAGGCTCTGAGTCTTCCTACAAGCAAGACTTCGATTCAGGTAAGGGCAGTCACTTTTCTGCTCAAATGAACTACATCGTTCACGAAGCTCACACGTTTCTCATCTTAACTGACAAGCATTGGATGTTAGAGGGTCAGTGCTTTGTATGAGTTTCAGAAGCAGATTTGGACTACATAAGGTCTGTATTTGTAGGAAACACCGTTCTTTTGTTCTGGGCACACTCAGATTACCTGCTATATTAGAGACTCTAAAAGAAAGAGCGTGCTTCTCGCTCTAAAGCAGAGTGTGATCCATGGATGAGAAAAATGCTGTGTGTTTCCTTTCAGAAATGGAGTTAAATCCCAGACTCTGTGTCTTCCTACAAGCAAGACTTCGTTCCAGATAAGGGCAGTCACTTTTCAGCTAAAACGAACTACATCATTCACGGAGCTCACACGTTTCTCATCTTTACAGACAAGCATTGGATGTTAGAGGACCAGTGCTTTGTGTCAGTTTAAGAAGCAGAGTGGACTAGATATGGTCCGTGAGTGTAGGAAACACTGTTCTTTTGTTCTCAGCTAAATCACATTTCCTGCTGTCTTAGAGACTCTAGAAAGCAAGAGCGTGCTTCTTGTTCTAAAGCAGAGTATGATCAATGGATGAGAACACTGCTGTGTGTTTCACTTCAGAAATGGTGTTAAATCCCAGGCTCTGAGTCTTCCTACAAGCAAAAATTCGTTTCAGGTAAGGGCAGTCACTTTTCTGCTCAAACGAACTACATCGTTCATGAAGCTCACACGTTTCCCATCTTAACTGACAAGCATTGGATGTTAGAGGACCAGTGATTTTTATCAGTTTCAGAAGCAGAGTTGGACTAGATATGGTCCGTATGTGTCGGAAACACCGTTCTTTTGTTCTCAGCAAAATCACATTTCCTGCTGTCTTAGAGACTCCAGAAAGCAAGAGCGTGCTTCTCGCGCTAAAGCAGAGTGTGATCCATGGATCAGAACTATGCTGTGTGTTTCCCTTTATAAATGGAGTTAAATCTCAATCTCTTTGTCTTCCTACAAGCAAGACTTCGTTTCAGGTAAGGGCAGTCACTTTTCAGCTCAAACGAACTACATCGTTCACTGAGCTCACACGTTTCTCTTCTTTACAGACAAGCATTGGATGTTAGAGGACCAGTGCTTTGTATCAGTTTCAGAAACAGAGTTGAACTAGATATGGTCAGTATGTGTAGGAAACACAGTTCTTTTGTTCTCAGCACACACACGTTTCCTGCTGTCTTAGAGACTCTAGAAAGCAAGAGCATGCTTCTTGTTCTAAAGCAGAGTGTGATCAATGGGTGATTACACTGCTGTTTGTTTCACTTCAGAAATGGAGTTAAATCCCAGGCTCTGAGTCTTCCTACAAGCAAGACTTCGATTCAGGTAAGGGCAGTCACTTTTCTGCTCAAATGAACTACATCGTTCACGAAGCTCACACGTTTCTCATCTTAACTGACAAGCATTGGATGTTAGAGGGTCAGTGCTTTGTATGAGTTTCAGAAGCAGATTTGGACTACATAAGGTCTGTATTTGTAGGAAACACCGTTCTTTTGTTCTGGGCACATTCAGATTACCTGCTATATTAGAGACTCTAAAAGAAAGAGCGTGCTTCTCGCTCTAAAGCAGAGTGTGATCCATGGATGAGAAAAATGCTGTGTGTTTCCTTTCAGAAATGGAGTTAAATCCCAGGCTCTGTGTCTTCCTACAAGCAAGACTTCGTTTCAGATAAGGGCAGTCACTTTTCAGCTAAAACGAACTACATCATTCACGGAGCTCACACGTTTCTCATCTTTACAGACAAGCATTGGATGTTAGAGGACCAGTGCTTTGTGTCAGTTTAAGAAGCAGAGTGGACTAGATATGGTCCGTAAGTGTAGGAAACACTGTTCTTTTGTTCTCAGCTAAATCACATTTCCTGCTGTCTTAGAGACTCTAGAAAGCAAGAGCGTGCTTCTTGTTCTAAAGCAGAGTATGATCAATGGATGAGAACACTGCTGTGTGTTTCACTTCAGAAATGGTGTTAAATCCCAGGCTCTGAGTCTTCCTACAAGCAAGAATTCGTTTCAGGTAAGGGCAGTCACTTTTCTGCTCAAACGAACTACATCGTTCATGAAGCTCACACGTTTCCCATCTTAACTGACAAGCATTGGATGTTAGAGGACCAGTGATTTTTATCAGTTTCAGAAGCAGAGTTGGACTAGATATGGTCCGTATGTGTCGGAAACACCGTTCTTTTGTTCTCAGCAAAATCACATTTCCTGCTGTCTTAGAGACTCCAGAAAGCAAGAGCGTGCTTCTCGCGCTAAAGCAGAGTGTGATCCATGGATCAGAACTATGCTGTGTGTTTCCCTTTATAAATGGAGTTAAATCTCAATCTCTTTGTCTTCCTACAAGCAAGACTTCGTTTCAGGTAAGGGCAGTCACTTTTCAGCTCAAACGAACTACATCGTTCACTGAGCTCACACGTTTCTCTTCTTTACAGACAAGCATTGGATGTTAGAGGACCAGTGCTTTGTATCAGTTTCAGAAACAGAGTTGAACTAGATATGGTCCGTATGTGTAGGAAACACAGTTCTTTTGTTCTCAGCACACACACGTTTCCTGCTGTCTTAGAGACTCTGGAAAGCAAGAGCGTGCTTCTTGTTCTAAAGCAGAGTGTGATCAATGGATGATTACACTGCTGTGTGTTTCCTTTCAGAAATGGAGTTAAATCCCAGGCTCTGAGTCTTCCTACAAGAAAGACTTCGATTCAGGTAAGGGCAATCACTTTTCTGCTCAAACGAACTACATCGTTCACGAAGCTCACACGTTTCTCATCTTAACTGACAAGCATTGGATGTTAGAGGGTCAGTGCTTTGTATGAGTTTCAGAAGCAGATTTGGACTACATATGGTCTGTATGTGTAGGAAACACCGTTCTTTTGTTCTGGGCACACTCAGATTACCTGCTATATTAGAGACTCTAAAAGCAAGAGCGTGCTTCTCGCTCTAAGCAGAGTGTGATCCATGGATGAGAAACATGCTGTGTGTTTCCCTTCAGAAATGGAGTTAAATCCCAGGCTCTGTGTCTTACTACAAGCAAGACTTCGTTTCAGGTAAGGGCAGTCACTTTTCAGCTCAAACAAACTACATCTTTCACGAAGCTCACACGTTTCTCATCTTAACAGACAAGCGTTGGATGTTAGAGGACCAGTGCTTTGTATCAGTTTCAGAAGCAGAGTTGAACTAGATATGGTCCTTATGTTTAGGAAACACCGTTCTTTTGTTCTCAGCACACACACGTTTCCTGCTGTCTTAGAGACTCTAGAAAGCAAGAGCGTGCTTCTTGTTCTAAAGCAGAGTGTGATCAATGGGTGATTACACTGCTGTGTGTTTCACTTCAGAAATGGAGTTAAATCCCAGGCTCTGAGTCTTCCTACAAGCAAGACTTCGTTTCAGGTAAGGGCAGTCACTTTTAAGCTCAAACGAACTACATCGTTCACGAAGCTCACACGTTTCTCATGTTAACAGACAAGCATTGGATGTTAGAGGACCAGTGCTTTGTATCAGTTTCAGAAGCAGAGTTGAACTAGATATGGTCTGTATGTTTAGGAAACACCGTTCTTTTGTTCTGAGCACACACACGTTTCCTGCTGTCTTAGAGACTCTAGAAAGCAAGAGCGTGCTTCTTGTTCTAAAGCAGAGTGTGATCAATGAATGATTACACTGCTGTGTGTTTCCTTTCAGAAATGGAGTTAAATCCCAGACTCTGAGTCTTCCTACAAGCAAGACGTCGATTCATGTAAGGGCAGTCACTTTTCTGCTCAAACGAACTACATCGTTCATGAAGCTCACACGTTTCCCATCTTAACTGACAAGCATTGGATGTTAGAGGACCAGTGATTTGTATCAGTTTCAGAAGAAGAGTTGGACTAGATATGGTCCCTATGTGTAGGAAACACCGTTCTTTTGTTCTCAGCACACTCACGTTTCCTGCTGTGTTACAGACTCCAGAAAGCAAGAGCGTGCTTCTTGCTCTAAAGCAGAGTGTGATATATGGATGAGAAAAATGCTGTGTGTTTCCTTTCAGAAATGGAGTTAAATCCCAGGCTCTGTGTCTTCCTACAAGCAAGACTTCGTTTCAGATAAGGGCAGTCACTTTTCAGCTCAAACGAACTACATCGTTCACGGAGCTCACACGTTTCTCATCTTAACAGACAATCATTGGATGTTAGAGGACCAGTGCTTTGTGTCAGTTTAAGAAGCATAGTTGGACTAGATATGGTCCGTATGTTTAGGAAACACCGTTCTTTTGTTCTCAGCACACACACGTTTCCTGCTGTCTTAGAGACTCTAGAAAGCAAGAGCATGCTTCTTGTTCTAAAGCAGAGTGTGATCAATGGGTGATTACACTGCTGTTTGTTTCACTTCAGAAATGGAGTTAAATCCCAGGCTCTGAGTCTTCCTACAAGCAAGACTTCGATTCAGGTAAAGGCAGTCACTTTTCTGCTCAAATGAACTACATCGTTCACGAAGCTCACACGTTTCTCATCTTAACTGACAAGCATTGGATGTTAGAGGGTCAGTGCTTTGTATGAGTTTCAGAAGCAGATTTGGACTACATAAGGTCTGTATTTGTAGGAAACACCGTTCTTTTGTTCTGGGCACACTCAGATTACCTGCTATATTAGAGACTCTAAAAGAAAGAGCGTGCTTCTCGCTCTAAAGCAGAGTGTGATCCATGGATGAGAAAAATGCTGTGTGTTTCCTTTCAGAAATGGAGTTAAATCCCAGGCTCTGTGTCTTCCTACAAGCAAGACTTCGTTTCAGATAAGGGCAGTCACTTTTCAGCTAAAACGAACTACATCATTCACGGAGCTCACACGTTTCTCATCTTTACAGACAAGCATTGGATGTTAGAGGACCAGTGCTTTGTGTCAGTTTAAGAAGCAGAGTGGACTAGATATGGTCCGTAAGTGTAGGAAACACTGTTCTTTTGTTCTCAGCTAAATCACATTTCCTGCTGTCTTAGAGACTCTAGAAAGCAAGAGCGTGCTTCTTGTTCTAAAGCAGAGTATGATCAATGGATGAGAACACTGCTGTGTGTTTCACTTCAGAAATGGTGTTAAATCCCAGGCTCTGAGTCTTCCTACAAGCAAAAATTCGTTTCAGGTAAGGGCAGTCACTTTTCTGCTCAAACGAACTACATCGTTCATGAAGCTCACACGTTTCCCATCTTAACTGACAAGCATTGGATGTTAGAGGACCAGTGATTTTTATCAGTTTCAGAAGCAGAGTTGGACTAGATATGGTCCGTATGTGTCGGAAACACCGTTCTTTTGTTCTCAGCAAAATCACATTTCCTGCTGTCTTAGAGACTCCAGAAAGCAAGAGCGTGCTTCTCGCGCGAAAGCAGAGTGTGATCCATGGATCAGAACTATGCTGTGTGTTTCCCTTCATAAATGGAGTTAAATCTCAATCTCTTTGTCTTCCTACAAGCAAGACTTCGTTTCAGGTAAGGGCAGTCACTTTTCAGCTCAAACGAACTACATCGTTCACTGTTCTCACACATTTCTCTTCTTTAAGGACAAGCATTGGATGTTAGAGGACCAGTGCTTTGTATCAGTTTCAGAAACAGAGTTGAACTAGATATGGTCCGTATGTGTAGGAAACACAGTTCTTTTGTTCTCAGCACACACACGTTTCCTGCTGTCTTAGAGACTCTGGAAAGCAAGAGCGTGCTTCTTGTTCTAAAGCAGAGTGTGATCAATGGATGATTACATTGCTGTGTGTTTCACTCCAGAAATGGAGTTAAATCCCAGGCTCTGAGTCTTCCTACAAGCAAGACTTCGATTCAGGTAAGGGCAATCACTTTTCTGCTCAAACGAACTACATCGTTCACGAATCTCACACGTTTCTCATCTTAACTGACAAGCATTGGATGTTAGAGGGTCAGTGCTTTGTATGAGTTTCAGAAGCAGATTTGGACTACATATGGTCTGTATGTGTAGGAAACACCGTTCTTTTGTTCTGGGCACACTCAGATTACCTGCTATATTAGAGACTCTAAAAGCAAGAGCGTGCTTCTCGCTCTAAGCAGAGTGTGATCCATGGATGAGAAAAATGCTGTGTGTTTCCCTTCAGAAATGGAGTTAAATCCCAGGCTCTGTGTCTTACTACAAGCAAGACTTCGTTTCAGGTAAGGGCAGTCACTTTTCAGCTCAAACAAACTACATCTTTCACGAAGCTCACACGTTTCTCATCTTAACAGACAAGCGTTGGATGTTAGAGGACCAGAGCTTTGTATCAGTTTCAGAAGCAGAGTTGAACTAGATATGGTCCTTATGTTTAGGAAACACCGTTCTTTTGTTCTCAGCACACACACGTTTCCTGCTGTCTTAGAGACTCTAGAAAGCAAGAGCGTGCTTCTTGTTCTAAGGCAGAGTGTGATCAATGGGTGATTACACTGCTGTGTGTTTCACTTCAGAAATGGAGTTAAATCCCAGGCTCTGAGTCTTCCTACAAGCAAGACGTCGATTCATGTAAGGGCAGTCACTTTTCTGCTCAAACGAACTACATCGTTCATGAAGCTCACACGTTTCCCATCTTAACTGACAAGCATTGGATGTTAGAGGACCAGTGATTTGTATCAGTTTCAGAAGAAGAGTTGGACTAGATATGGTCCGTATGTGTAGGAAACACCGTTCTTTTGTTCTCAGCACACTCACGTTTCCTGCTGTGTTACAGACTCCAGAAAGCAAGAGCGTGCTTCTTGCTCTAAAGCAGAGTGTGATGCATGGATGAGAAAAATGCTGTGTGTTTCCTTTCAGAAATGGAGTTAAATCCCAGGCTCTGTGTCTTCCTACAAGCAAGACTTCATTTCAGATAAGGGCAGTCACTTTTCAGCTCAAACGAACTACATCGTTCACAGAGCTCACACGTTTCTCATCTTAACAGACAATCATTGGATGTTAGAGGACCAGTGCTTTGTGTCAGTTTAAGAAGCATAGTTGGACTAGATATGGTCCGTATGTTTAGGAAACACCGTTCTTTTGTTCTCAGCACACACACGTTTCCTGCTGTCTTAGAGACTCTAGAAAGCAAGAGCATGCTTCTTGTTCTAAAGCAGAGTGTGATCAATGGGTGATTACACTGCTGTTTGTTTCACTTCAGAAATGGAGTTAAATCCCAGGCTCTGAGTCTTCCTACAAGCAAGACTTCGATTCAGGTAAGGGCAGTCACTTTTCTGCTCAAATGAACTACATCGTTCACGAAGCTCACACGTTTCTCATCTTAACTGACAAGCATTGGATGTTAGAGGGTCAGTGCTTTGTATGAGTTTCAGAAGCAGATTTGGACTACATAAGGTCTGTATTTGTAGGAAACACCGTTCTTTTGTTCTGGGCACACTCAGATTACCTGCTATATTAGAGACTCTAAAAGAAAGAGCGTGCTTCTCGCTCTAAAGCAGAGTGTGATCCATGGATGAGAAAAATGCTGTGTGTTTCCTTTCAGAAATGGAGTTAAATCCCAGGCTCTGTGTCTTCCTACAAGCAAGACTTCGTTCCAGATAAGGGCAGTCACTTTTCAGCTAAAACGAACTACATCATTCACGGAGCTCACACGTTTCTCATCTTTACAGACAAGCATTGGATGTTAGAGGACCAGTGCTTTGTGTCAGTTTAAGAAGCAGAGTGGACTAGATATGGTCCGTGAGTGTAGGAAACACTGTTCTTTTGTTCTCAGCTAAATCACATTTCCTGCTGTCTTAGAGACTCTAGAAAGCAAGAGCGTGCTTCTTGTTCTAAAGCAGAGTATGATCAATGGATGAGAACACTGCTGTGTGTTTCACTTCAGAAATGGTGTTAAATCCCAGGCTCTGAGTCTTCCTACAAGCAAGAATTCGTTTCAGGTAAGGGCAGTCACTTTTCTGCTCAAACGAACTACATCGTTCATGAAGCTCACACGTTTCCCATCTTAACTGACAAGCATTGGATGTTAGAGGACCAGTGATTTTTATCAGTTTCAGAAGCAGAGTTGGACTAGATATGGTCCGTATGTGTCGGAAACACCGTTCTTTTGTTCTCAGCAAAATCACATTTCCTGCTGTCTTAGAGACTCCAGAAAGCAAGAGCGTGCTTCTCGCGCTAAAGCAGAGTGTGATCCATGGATCAGAACTATGCTGTGTGTTTCCCTTTATAAATGGAGTTAAATCTCAATCTCTTTGTCTTCCTACAAGCAAGACTTCGTTTCAGGTAAGGGCAGTCACTTTTCAGCTCAAACGAACTACATCGTTCACTGAGCTCACACGTTTCTCTTCTTTACAGACAAGCATTGGATGTTAGAGGACCAGTGCTTTGTATCAGTTTCAGAAACAGAGTTGAACTAGATATGGTCCGTATGTGTAGGAAACACAGTTCTTTTGTTCTCAGCACACACACGTTTCCTGCTGTCTTAGAGACTCTGGAAAGCAAGAGCGTGCTTCTTGTTCTAAAGCAGAGTGTGATCAATGGATGATTACACTGCTGTGTGTTTCCTTTCAGAAATGGAGTTAAATCCCAGGCTCTGAGTCTTCCTACAAGAAAGACTTCGATTCAGGTAAGGGCAATCACTTTTCTGCTCAAACGAACTACATCGTTCACGAAGCTCACACGTTTCTCATCTTAACTGACAAGCATTGGATGTTAGAGGGTCAGTGCTTTGTATGAGTTTCAGAAGCAGATTTGGACTACATATGGTCTGTATGTGTAGGAAACACCGTTCTTTTGTTCTGGGCACACTCAGATTACCTGCTATATTAGAGACTCTAAAAGCAAGAGCGTGCTTCTCGCTCTAAGCAGAGTGTGATCCATGGATGAGAAAAATGCTGTGTGTTTCCCTTCAGAAATGGAGTTAAATCCCAGGCTCTGTGTCTTACTACAAGCAAGACTTCATTTCAGGTAAGGGCAGTCACTTTTCAGCTCAAACAAACTACATCTTTCACGAAGCTCACACGTTTCTCATCTTAACAGACAAGCGTTGGATGTTAGAGGACCAGTGCTTTGTATCAGTTTCAGAAGCAGAGTTGAACTAGATATGGTCCGTATGTTTAGGAAACAAGGTTCTTTTGTTCTCAGCACACACACGTTTCCTGCTGTCTTAGAGACTCTAGAAAGCAAGAGCGTGCTTCTCGCTCTAAAGCAGAGTGTGATCCATGGATGAGAAAAAAGCTGTGTGTTTCCTTTCAGAAATGGAGTTAAATCCCAGGCTCTGTGTCTTCCTACAAGCAAGACTTCGTTTCAGATAAGGGCAGTCACTTTTCAGCTAAAACGAACTACATCATTCACGGAGCTCACACGTTTCTCATCTTTACAGACAAGCATTGGATGTTAGAGGACCAGTGCTTTGTGTCAGTTTAAGAAGCAGAGTGGACTAGATATGGTCCGTAAGTGTAGGAAACACCGTTCTTTTGTTCTCAGCTAAATCACATTTCCTGCTGTCTTAGAGACTCTAGAAAGCAAGAGCGTGCTTCTTGTTCTAAAGCAGAGTATGATCAATGGATGAGAACACTGCTGTGTGTTTCACTTCAGAAATGGTCTTAAATCCCAGGCTCTGAGTCTTCCTACAAGCAAGAATTCATTTCAGGTAAGGGCAGTCACTTTTCTGCTCAAACGAACTACATCGTTCATGAAGCTCACACGTTTCCCATCTTAACTGACAAGCATTGGATGTTAGAGGACCAGTGATTTTTATCAGTTTCAGAAGCAGAGTTGGACTAGATATGGTCCGTATGTGTCGGAAACACCGTTCTTTTGTTCTCAGCAAAATCACATTTCCTGCTGTCTTAGAGACTCCAGAAAGCAAGAGCGTGCTTCTCGCTCTAAGCAGAGTGTGATCCATGGATGAGAAACATGCTGTGTGTTTCCCTTCAGAAATGGAGTTAAATCCCAGGCTCTGTGTCTTACTACAAGCAAGACTTCGTTTCAGGTAAGGGCAGTCACTTTTCAGCTCAAACAAACTACATCTTTCACGAAGCTCACACGTTTCTCATCTTAACAGACAAGCGTTGGATGTTAGAGGACCAGTGCTTTGTATCAGTTTCAGAAGCAGAGTTGAACTAGATATGGTCCTTATGTTTAGGAAACACCGTTCTTTTGTTCTCAGCACACACACGTTTCCTGCTGTCTTAGAGACTCTAGAAAGCAAGAGCGTGCTTCTTGTTCTAAAGCAGAGTGTGATCAATGGGTGATTACACTGCTGTGTGTTTCACTTCAGAAATGGAGTTAAATCCCAGGCTCTGAGTCTTCCTACAAGCAAGACTTCGTTTCAGGTAAGGGCAGTCACTTTTAAGCTCAAACGAACTACATCGTTCACGAAGCTCACACGTTTCTCATGTTAACAGACAAGCATTGGATGTTAGAGGACCAGTGCTTTGTATCAGTTTCAGAAGCAGAGTTGAACTAGATATGGTCTGTATGTTTAGGAAACACCGTTCTTTTGTTCTGAGCACACACACGTTTCCTGCTGTCTTAGAGACTCTAGAAAGCAAGAGCGTGCTTCTTGTTCTAAAGCAGAGTGTGATCAATGAATGATTACACTGCTGTGTGTTTCCTTTCAGAAATGGAGTTAAATCCCAGACTCTGAGTCTTCCTACAAGCAAGACGTCGATTCATGTAAGGGCAGTCACTTTTCTGCTCAAACGAACTACATCGTTCATGAAGCTCACACGTTTCCCATCTTAACTGACAAGCATTGGATGTTAGAGGACCAGTGATTTGTATCAGTTTCAGAAGAAGAGTTGGACTAGATATGGTCCCTATGTGTAGGAAACACCGTTCTTTTGTTCTCAGCACACTCACGTTTCCTGCTGTGTTACAGACTCCAGAAAGCAAGAGCGTGCTTCTTGCTCTAAAGCAGAGTGTGATATATGGATGAGAAAAATGCTGTGTGTTTCCTTTCAGAAATGGAGTTAAATCCCAGGCTCTGTGTCTTCCTACAAGCAAGACTTCGTTTCAGATAAGGGCAGTCACTTTTCAGCTCAAACGAACTACATCGTTCACGGAGCTCACACGTTTCTCATCTTAACAGACAATCATTGGATGTTAGAGGACCAGTGCTTTGTGTCAGTTTAAGAAGCATAGTTGGACTAGATATGGTCCGTAAGTGTAGGAAACACTGTTCTTTTGTTCTCAGCTAAATCACATTTCCTGCTGTCTTAGAGACTCTAGAAAGCAAGAGCGTGCTTCTTGTTCTAAAGCAGAGTATGATCAATGGATGAGAACACTGCTGTGTGTTTCACTTCAGAAATGGTGTTAAATCCCAGGCTCTGAGTCTTCCTACAAGCAAAAATTCGTTTCAGGTAAGGGCAGTCACTTTTCTGCTCAAACGAACTACATCGTTCATGAAGCTCACACGTTTCCCATCTTAACTGACAAGCATTGGATGTTAGAGGACCAGTGATTTTTATCAGTTTCAGAAGCAGAGTTGGACTAGATATGGTCCGTATGTGTCGGAAACACCGTTCTTTTGTTCTCAGCAAAATCACATTTCCTGCTGTCTTAGAGACTCCAGAAAGCAAGAGCGTGCTTCTCGCGCGAAAGCAGAGTGTGATCCATGGATCAGAACTATGCTGTGTGTTTCCCTTCATAAATGGAGTTAAATCTCAATCTCTTTGTCTTCCTACAAGCAAGACTTCGTTTCAGGTAAGGGCAGTCACTTTTCAGCTCAAACGAACTACATCGTTCACTGTTCTCACACATTTCTCTTCTTTAAGGACAAGCATTGGATGTTAGAGGACCAGTGCTTTGTATCAGTTTCAGAAACAGAGTTGAACTAGATATGGTCCGTATGTGTAGGAAACACAGTTCTTTTGTTCTCAGCACACACACGTTTCCTGCTGTCTTAGAGACTCTGGAAAGCAAGAGCGTGCTTCTTGTTCTAAAGCAGAGTGTGATCAATGGATGATTACATTGCTGTGTGTTTCACTCCAGAAATGGAGTTAAATCCCAGGCTCTGAGTCTTCCTACAAGCAAGACTTCGATTCAGGTAAGGGCAATCACTTTTCTGCTCAAACGAACTACATCGTTCACGAATCTCACACGTTTCTCATCTTAACTGACAAGCATTGGATGTTAGAGGGTCAGTGCTTTGTATGAGTTTCAGAAGCAGATTTGGACTACATATGGTCTGTATGTGTAGGAAACACCGTTCTTTTGTTCTGGGCACACTCAGATTACCTGCTATATTAGAGACTCTAAAAGCAAGAGCGTGCTTCTCGCTCTAAGCAGAGTGTGATCCATGGATGAGAAAAATGCTGTGTGTTTCCCTTCAGAAATGGAGTTAAATCCCAGGCTCTGTGTCTTACTACAAGCAAGACTTCGTTTCAGGTAAGGGCAGTCACTTTTCAGCTCAAACAAACTACATCTTTCACGAAGCTCACACGTTTCTCATCTTAACAGACAAGCGTTGGATGTTAGAGGACCAGAGCTTTGTATCAGTTTCAGAAGCAGAGTTGAACTAGATATGGTCCTTATGTTTAGGAAACACCGTTCTTTTGTTCTCAGCACACACACGTTTCCTGCTGTCTTAGAGACTCTAGAAAGCAAGAGCGTGCTTCTTGTTCTAAGGCAGAGTGTGATCAATGGGTGATTACACTGCTGTGTGTTTCACTTCAGAAATGGAGTTAAATCCCAGGCTCTGAGTCTTCCTACAAGCAAGACGTCGATTCATGTAAGGGCAGTCACTTTTCTGCTCAAACGAACTACATCGTTCATGAAGCTCACACGTTTCCCATCTTAACTGACAAGCATTGGATGTTAGAGGACCAGTGATTTGTATCAGTTTCAGAAGAAGAGTTGGACTAGATATGGTCCGTATGTGTAGGAAACACCGTTCTTTTGTTCTCAGCACACTCACGTTTCCTGCTGTGTTACAGACTCCAGAAAGCAAGAGCGTGCTTCTTGCTCTAAAGCAGAGTGTGATGCATGGATGAGAAAAATGCTGTGTGTTTCCTTTCAGAAATGGAGTTAAATCCCAGGCTCTGTGTCTTCCTACAAGCAAGACTTCATTTCAGATAAGGGCAGTCACTTTTCAGCTCAAACGAACTACATCGTTCACAGAGCTCACACGTTTCTCATCTTAACAGACAATCATTGGATGTTAGAGGACCAGTGCTTTGTGTCAGTTTAAGAAGCATAGTTGGACTAGATATGGTCCGTATGTTTAGGAAACACCGTTCTTTTGTTCTCAGCACACACACGTTTCCTGCTGTCTTAGAGACTCTAGAAAGCAAGAGCATGCTTCTTGTTCTAAAGCAGAGTGTGATCAATGGGTGATTACACTGCTGTTTGTTTCACTTCAGAAATGGAGTTAAATCCCAGGCTCTGAGTCTTCCTACAAGCAAGACTTCGATTCAGGTAAGGGCAGTCACTTTTCTGCTCAAATGAACTACATCGTTCACGAAGCTCACACGTTTCTCATCTTAACTGACAAGCATTGGATGTTAGAGGGTCAGTGCTTTGTATGAGTTTCAGAAGCAGATTTGGACTACATAAGGTCTGTATTTGTAGGAAACACCGTTCTTTTGTTCTGGGCACACTCAGATTACCTGCTATATTAGAGACTCTAAAAGAAAGAGCGTGCTTCTCGCTCTAAAGCAGAGTGTGATCCATGGATGAGAAAAATGCTGTGTGTTTCCTTTCAGAAATGGAGTTAAATCCCAGGCTCTGTGTCTTCCTACAAGCAAGACTTCGTTCCAGATAAGGGCAGTCACTTTTCAGCTAAAACGAACTACATCATTCACGGAGCTCACACGTTTCTCATCTTTACAGACAAGCATTGGATGTTAGAGGACCAGTGCTTTGTGTCAGTTTAAGAAGCAGAGTGGACTAGATATGGTCCGTGAGTGTAGGAAACACTGTTCTTTTGTTCTCAGCTAAATCACATTTCCTGCTGTCTTAGAGACTCTAGAAAGCAAGAGCGTGCTTCTTGTTCTAAAGCAGAGTATGATCAATGGATGAGAACACTGCTGTGTGTTTCACTTCAGAAATGGTGTTAAATCCCAGGCTCTGAGTCTTCCTACAAGCAAGAATTCGTTTCAGGTAAGGGCAGTCACTTTTCTGCTCAAACGAACTACATCGTTCATGAAGCTCACACGTTTCCCATCTTAACTGACAAGCATTGGATGTTAGAGGACCAGTGATTTTTATCAGTTTCAGAAGCAGAGTTGGACTAGATATGGTCCGTATGTGTCGGAAACACCGTTCTTTTGTTCTCAGCAAAATCACATTTCCTGCTGTCTTAGAGACTCCAGAAAGCAAGAGCGTGCTTCTCGCGCTAAAGCAGAGTGTGATCCATGGATCAGAACTATGCTGTGTGTTTCCCTTTATAAATGGAGTTAAATCTCAATCTCTTTGTCTTCCTACAAGCAAGACTTCGTTTCAGGTAAGGGCAGTCACTTTTCAGCTCAAACGAACTACATCGTTCACTGAGCTCACACGTTTCTCTTCTTTACAGACAAGCATTGGATGTTAGAGGACCAGTGCTTTGTATCAGTTTCAGAAACAGAGTTGAACTAGATATGGTCCGTATGTGTAGGAAACACAGTTCTTTTGTTCTCAGCACACACACGTTTCCTGCTGTCTTAGAGACTCTGGAAAGCAAGAGCGTGCTTCTTGTTCTAAAGCAGAGTGTGATCAATGGATGATTACACTGCTGTGTGTTTCCTTTCAGAAATGGAGTTAAATCCCAGGCTCTGAGTCTTCCTACAAGAAAGACTTCGATTCAGGTAAGGGCAATCACTTTTCTGCTCAAACGAACTACATCGTTCACGAAGCTCACACGTTTCTCATCTTAACTGACAAGCATTGGATGTTAGAGGGTCAGTGCTTTGTATGAGTTTCAGAAGCAGATTTGGACTACATATGGTCTGTATGTGTAGGAAACACCGTTCTTTTGTTCTGGGCACACTCAGATTACCTGCTATATTAGAGACTCTAAAAGCAAGAGCGTGCTTCTCGCTCTAAGCAGAGTGTGATCCATGGATGAGAAAAATGCTGTGTGTTTCCCTTCAGAAATGGAGTTAAATCCCAGGCTCTGTGTCTTACTACAAGCAAGACTTCATTTCAGGTAAGGGCAGTCACTTTTCAGCTCAAACAAACTACATCTTTCACGAAGCTCACACGTTTCTCATCTTAACAGACAAGCGTTGGATGTTAGAGGACCAGTGCTTTGTATCAGTTTCAGAAGCAGAGTTGAACTAGATATGGTCCGTATGTTTAGGAAACAAGGTTCTTTTGTTCTCAGCACACACACGTTTCCTGCTGTCTTAGAGACTCTAGAAAGCAAGAGCGTGCTTCTCGCTCTAAAGCAGAGTGTGATCCATGGATGAGAAAAAAGCTGTGTGTTTCCTTTCAGAAATGGAGTTAAATCCCAGGCTCTGTGTCTTCCTACAAGCAAGACTTCGTTTCAGATAAGGGCAGTCACTTTTCAGCTAAAACGAACTACATCATTCACGGAGCTCACACGTTTCTCATCTTTACAGACAAGCATTGGATGTTAGAGGACCAGTGCTTTGTGTCAGTTTAAGAAGCAGAGTGGACTAGATATGGTCCGTAAGTGTAGGAAACACCGTTCTTTTGTTCTCAGCTAAATCACATTTCCTGCTGTCTTAGAGACTCTAGAAAGCAAGAGCGTGCTTCTTGTTCTAAAGCAGAGTATGATCAATGGATGAGAACACTGCTGTGTGTTTCACTTCAGAAATGGTCTTAAATCCCAGGCTCTGAGTCTTCCTACAAGCAAGAATTCATTTCAGGTAAGGGCAGTCACTTTTCTGCTCAAACGAACTACATCGTTCATGAAGCTCACACGTTTCCCATCTTAACTGACAAGCATTGGATGTTAGAGGACCAGTGATTTTTATCAGTTTCAGAAGCAGAGTTGGACTAGATATGGTCCGTATGTGTCGGAAACACCGTTCTTTTGTTCTCAGCAAAATCACATTTCCTGCTGTCTTAGAGACTCCAGAAAGCAAGAGCGTGCTTCTCGCTCTAAGCAGAGTGTGATCCATGGATGAGAAACATGCTGTGTGTTTCCCTTCAGAAATGGAGTTAAATCCCAGGCTCTGTGTCTTACTACAAGCAAGACTTCGTTTCAGGTAAGGGCAGTCACTTTTCAGCTCAAACAAACTACATCTTTCACGAAGCTCACACGTTTCTCATCTTAACAGACAAGCGTTGGATGTTAGAGGACCAGTGCTTTGTATCAGTTTCAGAAGCAGAGTTGAACTAGATATGGTCCTTATGTTTAGGAAACACCGTTCTTTTGTTCTCAGCACACACACGTTTCCTGCTGTCTTAGAGACTCTAGAAAGCAAGAGCGTGCTTCTTGTTCTAAAGCAGAGTGTGATCAATGGGTGATTACACTGCTGTGTGTTTCACTTCAGAAATGGAGTTAAATCCCAGGCTCTGAGTCTTCCTACAAGCAAGACTTCGTTTCAGGTAAGGGCAGTCACTTTTAAGCTCAAACGAACTACATCGTTCACGAAGCTCACACGTTTCTCATGTTAACAGACAAGCATTGGATGTTAGAGGACCAGTGCTTTGTATCAGTTTCAGAAGCAGAGTTGAACTAGATATGGTCTGTATGTTTAGGAAACACCGTTCTTTTGTTCTGAGCACACACACGTTTCCTGCTGTCTTAGAGACTCTAGAAAGCAAGAGCGTGCTTCTTGTTCTAAAGCAGAGTGTGATCAATGAATGATTACACTGCTGTGTGTTTCCTTTCAGAAATGGAGTTAAATCCCAGACTCTGAGTCTTCCTACAAGCAAGACGTCGATTCATGTAAGGGCAGTCACTTTTCTGCTCAAACGAACTACATCGTTCATGAAGCTCACACGTTTCCCATCTTAACTGACAAGCATTGGATGTTAGAGGACCAGTGATTTGTATCAGTTTCAGAAGAAGAGTTGGACTAGATATGGTCCCTATGTGTAGGAAACACCGTTCTTTTGTTCTCAGCACACTCACGTTTCCTGCTGTGTTACAGACTCCAGAAAGCAAGAGCGTGCTTCTTGCTCTAAAGCAGAGTGTGATATATGGATGAGAAAAATGCTGTGTGTTTCCTTTCAGAAATGGAGTTAAATCCCAGGCTCTGTGTCTTCCTACAAGCAAGACTTCGTTTCAGATAAGGGCAGTCACTTTTCAGCTCAAACGAACTACATCGTTCACGGAGCTCACACGTTTCTCATCTTAACAGACAATCATTGGATGTTAGAGGACCAGTGCTTTGTGTCAGTTTAAGAAGCATAGTTGGACTAGATATGGTCCGTATGTTTAGGAAACACCGTTCTTTTGTTCTCAGCACACACACGTTTCCTGCTGTCTTAGAGACTCTAGAAAGCAAGAGCATGCTTCTTGTTCTAAAGCAGAGTGTGATCAATGGGTGATTACACTGCTGTTTGTTTCACTTCAGAAATGGAGTTAAATCCCAGGCTCTGAGTCTTCCTACAAGCAAGACTTCGATTCAGGTAAAGGCAGTCACTTTTCTGCTCAAATGAACTACATCGTTCACGAAGCTCACACGTTTCTCATCTTAACTGACAAGCATTGGATGTTAGAGGGTCAGTGCTTTGTATGAGTTTCAGAAGCAGATTTGGACTACATAAGGTCTGTATTTGTAGGAAACACCGTTCTTTTGTTCTGGGCACACTCAGATTACCTGCTATATTAGAGACTCTAAAAGAAAGAGCGTGCTTCTCGCTCTAAAGCAGAGTGTGATCCATGGATGAGAAAAATGCTGTGTGTTTCCTTTCAGAAATGGAGTTAAATCCCAGGCTCTGTGTCTTCCTACAAGCAAGACTTCGTTTCAGATAAGGGCAGTCACTTTTCAGCTAAAACGAACTACATCATTCACGGAGCTCACACGTTTCTCATCTTTACAGACAAGCATTGGATGTTAGAGGACCAGTGCTTTGTGTCAGTTTAAGAAGCAGAGTGGACTAGATATGGTCCGTAAGTGTAGGAAACACTGTTCTTTTGTTCTCAGCTAAATCACATTTCCTGCTGTCTTAGAGACTCTAGAAAGCAAGAGCGTGCTTCTTGTTCTAAAGCAGAGTATGATCAATGGATGAGAACACTGCTGTGTGTTTCACTTCAGAAATGGTGTTAAATCCCAGGCTCTGAGTCTTCCTACAAGCAAAAATTCGTTTCAGGTAAGGGCAGTCACTTTTCTGCTCAAAAGAACTACATCGTTCATGAAGCTCACACGTTTCCCATCTTAACTGACAAGCATTGGATGTTAGAGGACCAGTGATTTTTATCAGTTTCAGAAGCAGAGTTGGACTAGATATGGTCCGTATGTGTCGGAAACACCGTTCTTTTGTTCTCAGCAAAATCACATTTCCTGCTGTCTTAGAGACTCCAGAAAGCAAGAGCGTGCTTCTCGCGCGAAAGCAGAGTGTGATCCATGGATCAGAACTATGCTGTGTGTTTCCCTTCATAAATGGAGTTAAATCTCAATCTCTTTGTCTTCCTACAAGCAAGACTTCGTTTCAGGTAAGGGCAGTCACTTTTCAGCTCAAACGAACTACATCGTTCACTGTTCTCACACATTTCTCTTCTTTAAGGACAAGCATTGGATGTTAGAGGACCAGTGCTTTGTATCAGTTTCAGAAACAGAGTTGAACTAGATATGGTCCGTATGTGTAGGAAACACAGTTCTTTTGTTCTCAGCACACACACGTTTCCTGCTGTCTTAGAGACTCTGGAAAGCAAGAGCGTGCTTCTTGTTCTAAAGCAGAGTGTGATCAATGGATGATTACATTGCTGTGTGTTTCACTCCAGAAATGGAGTTAAATCCCAGGCTCTGAGTCTTCCTACAAGCAAGACTTCGATTCAGGTAAGGGCAATCACTTTTCTGCTCAAACGAACTACATCGTTCACGAATCTCACACGTTTCTCATCTTAACTGACAAGCATTGGATGTTAGAGGGTCAGTGCTTTGTATGAGTTTCAGAAGCAGATTTGGACTACATATGGTCTGTATGTGTAGGAAACACCGTTCTTTTGTTCTGGGCACACTCAGATTACCTGCTATATTAGAGACTCTAAAAGCAAGAGCGTGCTTCTCGCTCTAAGCAGAGTGTGATCCATGGATGAGAAAAATGCTGTGTGTTTCCCTTCAGAAATGGAGTTAAATCCCAGGCACTGTGTCTTACTACAAGCAAGACTTCGTTTCAGGAAAGGGCAGTCACTTTTCAGCTCAAACAAACTACATCTTTCACGAAGCTCACACGTTTCTCATCTTAACAGACAAGCGTTGGATGTTAGAGGACCAGAGCTTTGTATCAGTTTCAGAAGCAGAGTTGAACTAGATATGGTCCTTATGTTTAGGAAACACCGTTCTTTTGTTCTCAGCACACACACGTTTCCTGCTGTCTTAGAGACTCTAGAAAGCAAGAGCGTGCTTCTTGTTCTAAGGCAGAGTGTGATCAATGGGTGATTACACTGCTGTGTGTTTCACTTCAGAAATGGAGTTAAATCCCAGGCTCTGAGTCTTCCTACAAGCAAGACGTCGATTCATGTAAGGGCAGTCACTTTTCTGCTCAAACGAACTACATCGTTCATGAAGCTCACACGTTTCCCATCTTAACTGACAAGCATTGGATGTTAGAGGACCAGTGATTTGTATCAGTTTCAGAAGAAGAGTTGGACTAGATATGGTCCGTATGTGTAGGAAACACCGTTCTTTTGTTCTCAGCACACTCACGTTTCCTGCTGTGTTACAGACTCCAGAAAGCAAGAGCGTGCTTCTTGCTCTAAAGCAGAGTGTGATGCATGGATGAGAAAAATGCTGTGTGTTTCCTTTCAGAAATGGAGTTAAATCCCAGGCTCTGTGTCTTCCTACAAGCAAGACTTCATTTCAGATAAGGGCAGTCACTTTTCAGCTCAAACGAACTACATCGTTCACAGAGCTCACACGTTTCTCATCTTAACAGACAATCATTGGATGTTAGAGGACCAGTGCTTTGTGTCAGTTTAAGAAGCATAGTTGGACTAGATATGGTCCGTATGTTTAGGAAACACCGTTCTTTTGTTCTCAGCACACACACGTTTCCTGCTGTCTTAGAGACTCTAGAAAGCAAGAGCATGCTTCTTGTTCTAAAGCAGAGTGTGATCAATGGGTGATTACACTGCTGTTTGTTTCACTTCAGAAATGGAGTTAAATCCCAGGCTCTGAGTCTTCCTACAAGCAAGACTTCGATTCAGGTAAGGGCAGTCACTTTTCTGCTCAAATGAACTACATCGTTCACGAAGCTCACACGTTTCTCATCTTAACTGACAAGCATTGGATGTTAGAGGGTCAGTGCTTTGTATGAGTTTCAGAAGCAGATTTGGACTACATAAGGTCTGTATTTGTAGGAAACACCGTTCTTTTGTTCTGGGCACACTCAGATTACCTGCTATATTAGAGACTCTAAAAGAAAGAGCGTGCTTCTCGCTCTAAAGCAGAGTGTGATCCATGGATGAGAAAAATGCTGTGTGTTTCCTTTCAGAAATGGAGTTAAATCCCAGGCTCTGTGTCTTCCTACAAGCAAGACTTCGTTCCAGATAAGGGCAGTCACTTTTCAGCTAAAACGAACTACATCATTCACGGAGCTCACACGTTTCTCATCTTTACAGACAAGCATTGGATGTTAGAGGACCAGTGCTTTGTGTCAGTTTAAGAAGCAGAGTGGACTAGATATGGTCCGTGAGTGTAGGAAACACTGTTCTTTTGTTCTCAGCTAAATCACATTTCCTGCTGTCTTAGAGACTCTAGAAAGCAAGAGCGTGCTTCTTGTTCTAAAGCAGAGTATGATCAATGGATGAGAACACTGCTGTGTGTTTCACTTCAGAAATGGTGTTAAATCCCAGGCTCTGAGTCTTCCTACAAGCAAGAATTCGTTTCAGGTAAGGGCAGTCACTTTTCTGCTCAAACGAACTACATCGTTCATGAAGCTCACACGTTTCCCATCTTAACTGACAAGCATTGGATGTTAGAGGACCAGTGATTTTTATCAGTTTCAGAAGCAGAGTTGGACTAGATATGGTCCGTATGTGTCGGAAACACCGTTCTTTTGTTCTCAGCAAAATCACATTTCCTGCTGTCTTAGAGACTCCAGAAAGCAAGAGCGTGCTTCTCGCTCTAAAGCAGAGTGTGATCCATGGATCAGAACTATGCTGTGTGTTTCCCTTTATAAATGGAGTTAAATCTCAATCTCTTTGTCTTCCTACAAGCAAGACTTCGTTTCAGGTAAGGGCAGTCACTTTTCAGCTCAAACGAACTACATCGTTCACTGAGCTCACACGTTTCTCTTCTTTACAGACAAGCATTGGATGTTAGAGGACCAGTGCTTTGTATCAGTTTCAGAAACAGAGTTGAACTAGATATGGTCAGTATGTGTAGGAAACACAGTTCTTTTGTTCTCAGCACACACACGTTTCCTGCTGTCTTAGAGACTCTAGAAAGCAAGAGCATGCTTCTTGTTCTAAAGCAGAGTGTGATCAATGGGTGATTACACTGCTGTTTGTTTCACTTCAGAAATGGAGTTAAATCCCAGGCTCTGAGTCTTCCTACAAGCAAGACTTCGATTCAGGTAAGGGCAGTCACTTTTCTGCTCAAATGAACTACATCGTTCACGAAGCTCACACGTTTCTCATCTTAACTGACAAGCATTGGATGTTAGAGGGTCAGTGCTTTGTATGAGTTTCAGAAGCAGATTTGGACTACATAAGGTCTGTATTTGTAGGAAACACCGTTCTTTTGTTCTGGGCACACTCAGATTACCTGCTATATTAGAGACTCTAAAAGAAAGAGCGTGCTTCTCGCTCTAAAGCAGAGTGTGATCCATGGATGAGAAAAATGCTGTGTGTTTCCTTTCAGAAATGGAGTTAAATCCCAGGCTCTGTGTCTTCCTACAAGCAAGACTTCGTTTCAGATAAGGGCAGTCACTTTTCAGCTAAAACGAACTACATCATTCACGGAGCTCACACGTTTCTCATCTTTACAGACAAGCATTGGATGTTAGAGGACCAGTGCTTTGTGTCAGTTTAAGAAGCAGAGTGGACTAGATATGGTCCGTAAGTGTAGGAAACACTGTTCTTTTGTTCTCAGCTAAATCACATTTCCTGCTGTCTTAGAGACTCTAGAAAGCAAGAGCGTGCTTCTTGTTCTAAAGCAGAGTATGATCAATGGATGAGAACACTGCTGTGTGTTTCACTTCAGAAATGGTGTTAAATCCCAGGCTCTGAGTCTTCCTACAAGCAAGAATTCGTTTCAGGTAAGGGCAGTCACTTTTCTGCTCAAACGAACTACATCGTTCATGAAGCTCACACGTTTCCCATCTTAACTGACAAGCATTGGATGTTAGAGGACCAGTGATTTTTATCAGTTTCAGAAGCAGAGTTGGACTAGATATGGTCCGTATGTGTCGGAAACACCGTTCTTTTGTTCTCAGCAAAATCACATTTCCTGCTGTCTTAGAGACTCCAGAAAGCAAGAGCGTGCTTCTCGCGCTAAAGCAGAGTGTGATCCATGGATCAGAACTATGCTGTGTGTTTCCCTTTATAAATGGAGTTAAATCTCAATCTCTTTGTCTTCCTACAAGCAAGACTTCGTTTCAGGTAAGGGCAGTCACTTTTCAGCTCAAACGAACTACATCGTTCACTGAGCTCACACGTTTCTCTTCTTTACAGACAAGCATTGGATGTTAGAGGACCAGTGCTTTGTATCAGTTTCAGAAACAGAGTTGAACTAGATATGGTCCGTATGTGTAGGAAACACAGTTCTTTTGTTCTCAGCACACACACGTTTCCTGCTGTCTTAGAGACTCTGGAAAGCAAGAGCGTGCTTCTTGTTCTAAAGCAGAGTGTGATCAATGGATGATTACACTGCTGTGTGTTTCCTTTCAGAAATGGAGTTAAATCCCAGGCTCTGAGTCTTCCTACAAGAAAGACTTCGATTCAGGTAAGGGCAATCACTTTTCTGCTCAAACGAACTACATCGTTCACGAAGCTCACACGTTTCTCATCTTAACTGACAAGCATTGGATGTTAGAGGGTCAGTGCTTTGTATGAGTTTCAGAAGCAGATTTGGACTACATATGGTCTGTATGTGTAGGAAACACCGTTCTTTTGTTCTGGGCACACTCAGATTACCTGCTATATTAGAGACTCTAAAAGCAAGAGCGTGCTTCTCGCTCTAAGCAGAGTGTGATCCATGGATGAGAAAAATGCTGTGTGTTTCCCTTCAGAAATGGAGTTAAATCCCAGGCTCTGTGTCTTACTACAAGCAAGACTTCATTTCAGGTAAGGGCAGTCACTTTTCAGCTCAAACAAACTACATCTTTCACGAAGCTCACACGTTTCTCATCTTAACAGACAAGCGTTGGATGTTAGAGGACCAGTGCTTTGTATCAGTTTCAGAAGCAGAGTTGAACTAGATATGGTCCGTATGTTTAGGAAACAAGGTTCTTTTGTTCTCAGCACACACACGTTTCCTGCTGTCTTAGAGACTCTAGAAAGCAAGAGCGTGCTTCTCGCTCTAAAGCAGAGTGTGATCCATGGATGAGAAAAAAGCTGTGTGTTTCCTTTCAGAAATGGAGTTAAATCCCAGGCTCTGTGTCTTCCTACAAGCAAGACTTCGTTTCAGATAAGGGCAGTCACTTTTCAGCTAAAACGAACTACATCATTCACGGAGCTCACACGTTTCTCATCTTTACAGACAAGCATTGGATGTTAGAGGACCAGTGCTTTGTGTCAGTTTAAGAAGCAGAGTGGACTAGATATGGTCCGTAAGTGTAGGAAACACCGTTCTTTTGTTCTCAGCTAAATCACATTTCCTGCTGTCTTAGAGACTCTAGAAAGCAAGAGCGTGCTTCTTGTTCTAAAGCAGAGTATGATCAATGGATGAGAACACTGCTGTGTGTTTCACTTCAGAAATGGTCTTAAATCCCAGGCTCTGAGTCTTCCTACAAGCAAGAATTCATTTCAGGTAAGGGCAGTCACTTTTCTGCTCAAACGAACTACATCGTTCATGAAGCTCACACGTTTCCCATCTTAACTGACAAGCATTGGATGTTAGAGGACCAGTGATTTTTATCAGTTTCAGAAGCAGAGTTGGACTAGATATGGTCCGTATGTGTCGGAAACACCGTTCTTTTGTTCTCAGCAAAATCACATTTCCTGCTGTCTTAGAGACTCCAGAAAGCAAGAGCGTGCTTCTCGCGCTAAAGTAGAGTGTGATCCATGGATCAGAACTATGCTGTGTGTTTCCCTTTATAAATGGAGTTAAATCTCAATCTCTTTGTCTTCCTACAAGCAAGACTTCGTTTCAGGTAAGGGCAGTCACTTTTCAGCTCAAACGAACTACATCGTTCACTGAGCTCACACATTTCTCTTCTTTACAGACAAGCATTGGATGTTAGAGGACCAGTGCTTTGTATCAGTTTCAGAAACAGAGTTGAACTAGATATGGTCCGTATGTGTAGGAAACACAGTTCTTTTGTTCTCAGCACACACACGTTTCCTGCTGTCTTAGAGACTCTAAAAGCAAGAGCGTGCTTCTCGCTCTAAAGCAGAGTGTGATCCATGGATGAGAAAAATGCTGTGTGTTTCCCTTCAGAAATGGAGTTAAATCCCAGGCTCTGTGTCTTACTACAAGCAAGACTTCGTTTCAGGTAAGGGCAGTCACTTTTCAGCTCAAACGAACTACATCGTTCACGAAGCTCACACGTTTCTCATGTTAACAGACAAGCATTGGATGTTAGAGGACCAGTGCTTTGTATCAGTTTCAGAAGCAGAGTTGAACTAGATATGGTCTGTATGTTTAGGAAACACCGTTCTTTTGTTCTGAGCACACACACGTTTCCTGCTGTCTTAGAGACTCTAGAAAGCAAGAGCGTGCTTCTTGTTCTAAAGCAGAGTGTGATCAATGAATGATTACACTGCTGTGTGTTTCCTTTCAGAAATGGAGTTAAATCCCAGGCTCTGAGTCTTCCTACAAGCAAGACGTCGATTCATGTAAGGGCAGTCACTTTTCTGCTCAAACGAACTACATCGTTCATGAAGCTCACACGTTTCCCATCTTAACTGACAAGCATTGGATGTTAGAGGACCAGTGATTTGTATCAGTTTCAGAAGAAGAGTTGGACTAGATATGGTCCGTATGTGTAGGAAACACCGTTCTTTTGTTCTCAGCACACTCACGTTTCCTGCTGTGTTACAGACTCCAGAAAGCAAGAGCGTGCTTCTTGCTCTAAAGCAGAGTGTGATGCATGCATGAGAAAATGCTGTGTGTTTCCTTTCAGAAATGGAGTTAAATCCCAGGCTCTGTGTCTTCCTACAAGCAAGACTTCGTTTCAGATAAGGTCAGTCACTTTTCAGCTCAAACGAACTACATCGTTCACGGAGCTCACACGTTTCTCATCTTAACAGACAATCATTGGATGTTAGAGGACCAGTGCTTTTTGTCAGTTTAAGAAGCATAGTTGGACTAGATATGGTCCGTATGTTTAGGAAACACCGTTCTTTTGTTCTCAGCACACACACGTTTCCTGCTGTCTTAGAGACTCTAGAAAGCAAGAGCATGCTTCTTGTTCTAAAGCAGAGTGTGATCAATGGGTGATTACACTGCTGTTTGTTTCACTTCAGAAATGGAGTTAAATCCCAGGCTCTGAGTCTTCCTACAAGCAAGACTTCGATTCAGGTAAGGGCAGTCACTTTTCTGCTCAAATGAACTACATCGTTCACGAAGCTCACACGTTTCTCATCTTAACTGACAAGCATTGGATGTTAGAGGGTCAGTGCTTTGTATGAGTTTCAGAAGCAGATTTGGACTACATAAGGTCTGTATTTGTAGGAAACACCGTTCTTTTGTTCTGGGCACACTCAGATTACCTGCTATATTAGAGACTCTAAAAGAAAGAGCGTGCTTCTCGCTCTAAAGCAGAGTGTGATCCATGGATGAGAAAAATGCTGTGTGTTTCCCTTCAGAAATGGAGTTAAATCCCAGGCTCTGTGTCTTCCTACAAGCAAGACTTCGTTTCAGATAAGGGCAGTCACTTTTCAGCTAAAACGAACTACATCATTCACGGAGCTCACACGTTTCTCATCTTTACAGACAAGCATTGGATGTTAGAGGACCAGTGCTTTGTGTCAGTTTAAGAAGCAGAGTGGACTAGATATGGTCCGTAAGTGTAGGAAACACTGTTCTTTTGTTCTCAGCTAAATCACATTTCCTGCTATCTTAGAGACTCTAGAAAGCAAGAGCGTGCTTCTTGTTCTAAAGCAGAGTATGATCAATGGATGAGAACACTGCTGTGTGTTTCACTTCAGAAATGGTCTTAAATCCGAGGCTCTGAGTCTTCCTACAAGCAAGAATTCGTTTCAGGTAAGGGCAGTCACTTTTCTGCTCAAACGAACTACATCGTTCATGAAGCTCACACGTTTCCCATCTTAACTGACAAGCATTGGATGTTAGAGGACCAGTGATTTTTATCAGTTTCAGAAGCAGAGTTGGACTAGATATGGTCCGTATGTGTCGGAAACACCGTTCTTTTGTTCTCAGCAAAATCACATTTCCTGCTGTCTTAGAGACTCCAGAAAGCAAGAGCGTGCTTCTCGCGCTAAAGCAGAGTGTGATCCATGGATCAGAACTATGCTGTGTGTTTCCCTTCATAAATGGAGTTAAATCTCAATCTCTTTGTCTTCCTACAAGCAAGACTTCGTTTCAGGTAAGGGCAGTCACTTTTCAGCTCAAACGAACTACATCGTTCACTGAGCTCACACATTTCTCTTCTTTACAGACAAGCATTGGATGTTAGAGGACCAGTGCTTTGTATCAGTTTCAGAAACAGAGTTGAACTAGATATGGTCCGTATGTGTAGGAAACACAGTTCTTTTGTTCTCAGCACACACACGTTTCCTGCTGTCTTAGAGACTCTGGAAAGCAAGAGCGTGCTTCTTGTTCTAAAGCAGAGTGTGATCAATGGATGATTACATTGCTGTGTGTTTCACTCCAGAAATGGAGTTAAATCCCAGGCTCTGAGTCTTCCTACAAGCAAGACTTCGATTCAGGTAAGGGCAATCACTTTTCTGCTCAAACGAACTACATCGTTCACGAAGCTCACACGTTTCTCATCTTAACTGACAAGCATTGGATGTTAGAGGGTCAGTGCTTTGTATGAGTTTCAGAAGCAGATTTGGACTACATATGGTCTGTATGTGTAGGAAACACCGTTCTTTTGTTCTGGGCACACTCAGATTACCTGCTATATTAGAGACTCTAAAAGCAAGAGCGTGCTTCTCGCTCTAAGCAGAGTGTGATCCATGGATGAGAAAAATGCTGTGTGTTTCCCTTCAGAAATGGAGTTAAATCCCAGGCTCTGTGTCTTACTACAAGCAAGACTTCGTTTCAGGTAAGGGCAGTCACTTTTCAGCTCAAACGAACTACATCTTTCACGAAGCTCACAAGTTTCTCATCTTAACAGACAAGCGTTGGATGTTAGAGGACCAGTGCTTTGTATCAGTTTCAGAAGCAGAGTTGAACTAGATATGGTCCTTATGTTTAGGAAACACCGTTCTTTTGTTCTCAGCACACACACGTTTCCTGCTGTCTTAGAGACTCTAGAAAGCAAGAGCGTGCTTCTTGTTCTAAAGCAGAGTGTGATCAATGGGTGATTACACTGCTGTGTGTTTCACTTCAGAAATGGAGTTAAATCCCAGGCTCTGAGTCTTCCTACAAGCAAGACTTCGTTTCAGGTAAAGGCAGTCACTTTTAAGCTCAAACGAACTACATCGTTCACGAAGCTCACACGTTTCTCATGTTAACAGACAAGCATTGGATGTTAGAGGACCAGTGCTTTGTATCAGTTTCAGAAGCAGAGTTGGACTATATATGGTCTGTATGTGTAGGAAACACCGTTCTTTTGTTCTGGGCACACTCAGATTACCTGCTATATTAGAGACTCTAAAAGCAAGAGCGTGCTTCTCGCTCTAAAGCAGAGTGTGATCCATGGATGAGAAAAATGCTGTGTCTTTCCCTTCAGAAATGGAGTTAAATCCCAGGCTCTGTGTCTTCCTACAAGGAAGACTTCGTTTCAGGTAAGGGCAGTCACTTTTCAGCTCAAACGAACAACATAGTTCACGAAGCTCACACGTTTCTCATCTTAACAGACAAGCATTGGATGTTAGAGGACCAGTGCTTTGTATCAGTTTAAGAAGCAGAGTTGAACTAGATATGGTCCGTATGTTTAGGAAACACCGTTCTTTTGTTCTCAGCACACACACGTTTCCTGCTGTCTTAGAGACTCTAGAATGCAAGAGCGTGCTTCTTGTTCTAAAGCAGAGTGTGATCAATGGATGATTACATTGCTGTGTGTTTCACTCCAGAAATGGAGTTAAATCCCAGGCTCTGAGTCTTCCTACAAGCAAGACTTCGATTCAGGTAATGGCAATCACTTTTCTGCTCAAACGAACTACATCGTTCATGGTGCTCACACGTTTCTCATCTTAACTGACAAGCATTGGATGTTAGAGGGTCAGTGCTTTGTATCAGTTTCAGAAGCAGATTTGGACTACATATGTTCTGTATGTGTAGGAAACACCGTTCTTTTGTTCTGGGCACACTCAGATTACCTGCTATATTAGAGACTCTAAAAGCAAGAGCATGCTTCTCGCTCTAAAGCAGAGTGTGATCCATGGATGAGTAAAATGCTGTGTGTTTCCCTTCAGAAATGGAGTTAAATCCCAGGCTCTGTG